>PNEQ01054993.1:0-18296 GCA_003012365.1 Medauroidea extradentata
TCCTTATAGCTAGTGCTCACGAAACTCCCCGGGATTCTATTAGGCCTATGTTGACGCCGGTCACACCAATAAATTATACTCTTAGGTTTCCTTAAGTCTTAAGTCCTTACGTTATGTTTAAGCCAGAAGAACTACTACAAAGTCGTACAGCAAGAAATTTGGAAAAATAAACAGGGTGGGTAGGCCAAGTACCTTACAGCGTGACACGCTGCAACGCCATCTATGCGTCAGTAATGGACTTCTTTTAATCACAGAAGATATTATAAATAATTTGAACATGTACAATTGTACCTTTTTCAATTTAAATATCTGCAAAAAAAATTATATTTATACAGTTTTATATGGTTTCCTCCATTAGATCATTCTTTCACTGCGGGCAGTTTCTGTACAATGCCAATGCCCCATGTAATAGAGATTGATTGCTCAAAGTCAGTGAATTTTTTACTCAGATTTTTGGCAGGTTTTCTAAATACATTTTTCCAAAATATACTAGGGTGATCAAGTTAGATACTACAATAACAGTGAGTATTTATTTTTTTATTAATTTTCAATGTTTGCGTACATGTACGGACATTCTCACTACTACTGCAGCTTGTCAGTGTAACGTTCAGGGTTCTCGTGGTATTTAAATTAATTATTTTGTGTGTACAGGGCTCTAACATGTATGTTAACTGTTTTTTTTTTGTAAATTTGTTCATTAAAAAATTTTCTAAAAAAGAAAAACACTATTTCTACCAGCTACCTAATTATCATATTTTGGGAATGAGAAATGCTTATATAACCCTATTTTGCACCTTGGAACCCTGAAATTTCCCGGTGGAGGACCCCAGACCCTCTGCTTTCTTTTGGGGATGGGTGTTCTTCAACAACTAAATAAATTTCAGTCTCCCCAAAAAATATACGCTTGCTATGTCCATGTGTGAAAAATAAGTAAGCATTTTGGAGTGACTATAATATAACAAGGCACCATATCCAGCATTAGATAAACTATTTTGTTCTGTTCAAATTGTGTCATTTCTATAACTATTTTACAAACAACCGCACCATTAACGGCTAACCTGCACTGGTAACCAAAACAAAGGATGACCATGCTGCGGGTGTGAAAAGTGAACACATTTGTGTGTGTTTGTGATTCTTCTAAGGTGTTACTTTAATATACCATGCATATAGTTACTATATTGCAATGTGAGGATTAAAAAACCTGGCCTGTAATTGAAAACGACAACGGGATGTTCAGACGTGTTTCGGAACATGGGAATTGGAAAAATTATCAGCCTTGATAACGACTGTCCGGCAGCTTGGTATTATGTACTAGCAAAAGCAGCTGCAAAGAAAGAAGTAATCAAACCAGCGTAATGTATTACAGTAAAATACAAAGTGTTGCCAATCATATAGAGATGGGAGTCATGACAAAAAGTTTGTCACTGCGATAAACTGCAACCAGCGACACAAATGTCGCAGCTCCAAATAAATAGCTGCGACTTTGTCGCTGTTGAAATTCAGTTACAAACTTTACGTTTGTATACTTTCGCCCATGAAAGTCAAGCTTAATTGTATATGACGTAATTTTTTCCAAAATGTATTACAATTGTAAACATTATATGCCACAACCAAAGACTAACATCACAGTCTTAAAATGTATACCTATATTTTTGAGATTTTTATTCTGCAAATCGTTATCCTTAAAATGTCTCTACAGTATAAGCATAAAATATTTTGTTCAGTAGTATTGGTATACTGTATTAAATAAAATTTCATCCGACGTTTAAATTTTAATAGATATTCAGTTTATGTTTGTGAAAAAAAAAATCTAAATAATACAAATTAATCACGTTTGAAAAGCGTTGCTTCCTTCAAAATAACCAAAACATTTTGCTTTGCATGTCTAAACTATCAGCGATAACTTGCATGACCAGCAGTTCCCTCTCAAAGAGCGACGCGCTGTCGCTGCTAAACGAATATTCAACGTGCAATTTGGACAGCTACATAGTTCCCTGCCGCGACTTATGACACATCTGTGAAGCATGAGCGGCCGACTGATCGCTTGTCCCGGCAAACATAGTGCAGCGACAAGCTACAGTTGCGCCATGACTTTGAGTCGCAGCAGGGACAGATGTAGCTGTTGCAAGTGGCGTGTTGCATACATGCCTAGCAGCAACAGTGTGACGCTCTTCGAGAAGGAAGAAGGAACGTGGGAAAGCTTGTCGCATGTCGCAACCATCCGAGCGCGACTCAGTGTGTCAAACACTTACAGACTGTAAAATAATATGATGAAATGCTTAGCCGACTGTTGGTGATTTTATTGGATTTTCTAGATGCCAAAAACAATACAAATATTTTGAGACATTTCTATAAATATTAACATTCATTCCTATCACTAAAAATTTAGTTAAAAGAAAATTATATCTTTATTTATTCTTTACCCCAACATACAGCAAATTACGCTGCGCTATTCCTTTGTTCTCATCCACTGATATTTGTCGTAGCTATATGTAAAATAAATCCATTTATAAATATTCTAATGCTGAAATTCAATGGCAATTATTATAAATGCATGCCAGGCTTCTAACCTGCAGGAACTTACGGGAAGGGCAGAGGGTAACAGATGGCGACACAAGTAGCTGACTATGAAAATACACTGATATTAAATTTGTACCACAAAAGGTAATTTTTTTTGGATAGTACACAATTTGAAACTTAAAACATACTGCATTATGATCTGACAGTGCAGAACCAAATTTAAAGCAACAAGAAACATAATAGTAATAATGCTGTGTGTGTTATTTTAGTTAAAAGATGTATGCTTGCACTGTCATGTTCTTCTCGTGTAGCTTCAGTTTGATTTAACCAAATAAGCAAACATTATTTTAACATTTTAGATGTCTTTTAGGAATATAAACCAGAAGTAATAAATAGCCTACCATACAAGTTACTCATACACGTTTATTTATTTTTAGTAGTCCCCTTAAATATTACAACAATTTTGAGCATACCTAAGTGAGTATACAAGAAATAATCTTAAATCGTTAATGACTGTACTAACTTACCATCTATAGAGTAGGTAGGCTATTCAATACTGTAACACCAAGTAATTTTCCATTAACATTACCCTTACGTAGTTATGAATAATTAGCAAGAAAGATGAAGCTTGTTCAATTCCTAACGGAACTCTACAACAGTTCATTTACTGATGTACTGGTATTTCTATTCATGAATTAATTGTTATTGACCCTAATAGGAAGAATGTGCAGCCAGTATTGAGAACAAATTACTTGTCCGGGATTTAAAAACTGCCAAAATGAAATCACATTTTAGATTTTATTGCAGTCATTTACCTTTATAATAATTATTGGCATGTTTTGATTGTCAGCAGGAAAGCACATGGTAACGGAAGGATCCATTATGTGTTTGTTTACATAATCCTACTTTCTTATGAGCTGTCAAAAAATGGAATTATTATACGGTATGGACTATAGAGTAAATGTGCACCACAATACTGTTGTGCTTTTGAATGTTTTGGTGTGTTCAGATTATAATGTAACTCAGGTAGCACATTTATACCATGTAAAATGCAATTTATTGAGTAATAATTTTTCATGCCAGATAATATTATATAGTAGCTTAAAACCCTACTGTATTTTCTGTCATTCTAATTAATGTACTTACTTTATTTTACTCTCTGCTTGTTAGTGTGTGTGATGTATTTTTGTATCCAGTTTTCTCTCTGCACTGCAAGCCCTACTACTATTTGTAGGTATATTCTACGCAATATCACCACTGTACTTGCTCTATGTATGTAGTGTTTGGATGATGTTCGAACAATAATCAGATCTTGGCAGTTGTTGAGTAGATGCATAGTGAGGTGGACAGCGAACTTTGACGATGGGGAGGACTTTCAGAGTCCAGGACGTGTCTGAGGATGGTGCAGTGTTGCAGACATGCGTGTAAACAGACTGGTGTGGACATTTGTCACAAGGTGACAGTAAAGGATATGTGCAATATGTTAAAAATGAATTAATATTATAAAGCCAGGCATCTTGCAGTTGCAATCAGAAGAATATAGAATAACTTCAAATTGACTCAGTCAACATTCTAAAGCACATCAACATTATTGATCATATTACGAACACATAAATTTAAATTTTGTTTCGTTTTGGCAGCCTACGTGCAACACACACAACTGTAATTAAAACTGAATAAATTCTGCCCTGAGAGCACTCACTATTGTTAACACAAGTTAATTAGTTATACCGAACTTATTTTGGAAGACAAACTCAGATGCCAAACCCTCTGTTAAAGTTAGAGGTTTATGACTTGCTTGTTATACATAATATATTTCAATAACACTAATTTTGTCTTAATCTGTATGAAATCTTGAATTTTAGTTGAATGATAGCAGCACTAAAGTATTAAATATTTTTTAATATTATACGTTCATTTGTCTTCCTGACACCCATTCCATTAATATTTAACACTATTTAGTGTAAACAGTGAGTTAATTGCAGTATTCATCAGTGCGAGTACGTATTGCTCATAGATGCCCAGTAGTAGTTAAGTGTTTGTATTCGTAAGATTCACACTGTCATTACGACATACTATAGTTAATTCAGGCTACATCCACACTACGTTTTTTGCAAGAGAATCCCTTAATTACCAGTGAAGTAAGCAGTAGAGGAGGATGTTTGAAAATTTCTCCACCACACTTTCAGGGATGATGGAACAGCCCGAAAACTAATAGTATTTGTTTAGTAACCATGTGGGAGAAACAAGTACTTAGTATGTACTGAGCATACACAGATAATGTACGAGGGTTGAGGGAATTTTTGCATGTAACTGAAAATAAAACAACGTTACATGTAGTGGTTTACAATAATTAGAAATATAAATGTGACAGTACACTTGTATAAAGTGAAAAACAGCTCTATAACGATGTTAATGATGGTCATAGTGATCAACCTACTGTACATGACCATGCTCAGAACACACTCACCAGTAAGTCGAGCATGGTTCTTTTATTCGAAACCGTCGTAACTCTGACGTGTCGCTGGAACGACGCTAGTGTCATGACGGCTGCGCGAAAATGCGAGCATGTATGCACGTACGCTTCTGTCAGAATTATTGCGTTGAATGAACAGCAGTGCCAAAGAGGAATATATGCAGAGGTTGGTACGAAATTTGCAGTAGTGATGTGTTATTTTTGTGTGTTGAGAGAATCTGCTTTAAAATTTCAGCCAATAGAAAACCTCTATGAACAAAAATATTCAACAGCTATAATGAGAATGACTTAACCTTTATTTTTTTTACGAGTTTTTAATTTATTATTTAGCCAGCATTTTTATCCACAAGTTACACTTTAATATATTAAACGTGTGAACAGAACTAGAAGAAACTGCATTCAAGTGGCGATATTCTGTGACAGTCGTGTGGATTTTGCTGTTAACATTAATTTCATGAGTCAGTGTAAACGTCACTATAGTAGTAGTGTTGCTGTCGAAACAGAAATATCTGCACTTGATCATAGTTTTTATATCCTCATTTAGGTGTTTATACGAGCAATGTAAAATAAAACTTGGTAAATAAAGCTTAACACATAATTTTAACGTTCCAGTATGTATCTTATAATTTTAAAGTCTATGTATGATTTACAAAATTATTTTCTGTTATAGCATTTATAATATATAACGGAAGACGATAGTTACTATTCTCCAGCCAATAAAAAAAATTATCTTGGATTGGAGGAAAATATATATTTTGTGGTCTCCTTTACCCTATACACGATAAAAAAATAAAAGTTGGTTTCCCTATCTAGGAACAAAGACAACGCATGAAGTTAAAAAACGTACTGCTAAAAATAACAAAAACTTTATTAGCCTTCGTCGATATCTGTAAGGTACCAAAGTTTTAGGTTATTTGCCAGTACAAACGGTAGCAATGTTTTTTAAAAGTTAACTACGTCGCATATAAACACTGGTTTCTCAGAATATTTTAAGGAGAGAATGGATTTGTCTAATGCGTTTTATACTACAGATTCCGGAATTTGTTTCTACCACACATCTTTTTCATTCGGTTTGGTTATATTAACACGTTAAAATTACCGACAAAACACTTGCGTACACTAGTACAGTGCCAATAATTACCAAAATGTGCATCAGTTAAAACATTTTGTTTTTGTCTTCAAATTCAACTCAGTATTTGCGATCAGTATGGGCAAGATGTAGGTTACGGCTGTATGGTCAAGTTATAGGTTATGGTACGTGTACAGTAAATTGAGCTTTAAGTTTGTCTCGGCACGTATTGTTTATGCTGTGTGCAGGCTTTATATTAGTTCAAAATATATTTTGTCATTTGAAACTGTGAATATGGCATTGTTTTTATCAATATTTATTTTAAATATGCACGTTGTCGGCCTCTTGACACGCTAAAAAACCGCGTCATTGTATTGACGGTCACATCGTTCATCTGAAACGCTTTGACGGGCAACAAACAGAACCATGCTCGCTTTTTTGACGAAACGTCTTTCCACTGAAGCGTCGTTCTGACGACAGGGAGAAAACACGAACTATGCTCGACCTGCAGGTGTTTCTACCATAAGGTTCGTTGAAGTTTAGTTTTAATATGTTTTGAGTATATCCTGCTAAGTCCTATTTATACACCTTAACACACCAATATGCATAGACTAAATTGTAACATCTGTTAAATACCACCAAATATCTTACAAGGTCACTCGAAAACTATACGGAAGTCCATCTTACATCACAAAAAATACTGGCAACATAACATGGTTTTCATTGTACTCATTTTCTCTTTGGATTGTTGTGGTGTCATAGTTCATGGATGTTTGATTACATTGAAGTTTGGTAGGCCCTACATTATAAATAAGGGATTGTCATGTGAGTAATGTCACATTTAACATATTATATAAATATATAATTGAGATACAAATACATTACAGTGTTTCTTAAAATACATGTGGTTGTTAAAACTAATGTCTCAGTTTCACATGGATTTGTTTACATGTCAGTACTCCCCCAATAGCTGGTACAATAAAAACAGTTTCCGTGTGTCACTTCTGATAGAGTAAGTTATTATGTTATTTAATGTTGCGTTTTAAGTTGTCACGTTTACCATTTCTAAAAAAAAATTAATTATGATACAAACTAATTACAGTGTCTCATGCACCATAAGTGGTTATACAAATCAATGACTGACTGAATCCATGTGGCATTGTTTAAATTCCTGTACGTCCTGAGAGCTAGTAAAAACAATGCAAAAGCTTCCATATGTCACTTCTGATAGCATTATTTATTGTGACACTGACATATGTTTGTTGACCACATCATAGTTTCATCTGCGCACAGCAAAGGGTGGAAGACCAATGCTGACGGCCTATTCTGTGTGTGACTAAACTAAAAGGTGCCATATTGCAGCCCATAACATGCTACGTCCTATGCCAATTTTTTTTTGTTGACAAAAAAATTATTCTCCACATCTCTGCTAAAGTACACAATTCCCCATCTCCACCAGCAATATGTAAGCATTCAATTTGGTCTCGTAACAAAAGAGTAGCGTAACAGTCTAGTTCTATTATAACGTCTTTGAAGCATATACAAATGTAGTTAAGGCATGTAGAAATCACATTTTTAAATGCCAAGTGGTTACATTGTTACAGTAATAATACAGATATTCTAAAAATTCACCAATACACCATTTTGTGTTATTTAAAGTGAATTTTATATTTTTGCTTAAGAAATGACTATTTCTATCAACAAAGAACATTAACCAGTCTCTTGCAAGAAGACAACTTGATGCACAGTATCCGTACAAAATGTTTTCACTGACTATATTTCGTTATATTTCTGCATGAAATAGAAGAGATGTGTGAATAGATTTTTTGTCAGTGCTTACCAGTGAGGTTTTCAGAGCTGGGAGGGATGATATTAGATGAGTATGGAGTAGTGTCTGAACGAAGGGGAAGGTAAGACATACCTCCCACTTCAGTTGCTAAATAAGTACAGAATAATGTGACAGGCTAACAGCAACGCTCATTGTAATGTTGGAGATGAAGACAGCAGTTCGGTGGAGAAAATTGAAGTGGTATTACAGACAGAAAATATAAATTTATTAGATAACACATTAAATGTTAAATCAGTATGCAGAATTTAATTTGATTTATTTATTTTTAAATTGGTATTTATGATTCAGGAGAGACTTTGAGACACATAAGGAAGATGCTAACATAAAAAAAAAAGTAACCACCTGCAATCTTACTACGTACATCATATGTGTACGATAGTAAATAATTTAAATTAAATTAACATTCAATGTGTGTCACTTTTCACAAACCACTATGTTATTCTGTTTGATGATACAAGATAAAAAAAGGAATAAGTTTCATTCTCTATTGTGTGTGTGTGAAAGACAATGTACAAATATCACTGAGCATGTTTTAATCTAATTTTGTAGGCTTAACATAAGATGGGCTGCAAAAACTTCACTATGTATACCACAAAAATATTACTGAGTCAATGTACATTTTATTGCAAAACTCAGTACACAAAATACTACCAATATAGTATAGCCTACAAATATGAATACATATCCCTGTTTTAAAACATTTTAAATCAGGTCACTGTACAACAAGGTCATTCAAGTACAAATATTAATAATAATATTATTATTGTTGTTGTTGCTGTACGAATAGAGTACTCAAAAGTTAGAGTACATCGCCTCGAATGCAGACTTACTTCTGGATGCCCGTAGTCATCTAATTCTCCTCAAGGATGATATGGAACAAGGTCCTACAATGGAGAGGCACCAGAATGAAAATGGCATAGGAACAAGGACATCCCTGAGAAAACCAGCTGACTAGTAGCATCATCCGGTATGATTCCCACATGTATAAATCCGGAGGCCGACCTTGTTGGGAATAAAATACAGACCGCTTCGGTGGGAGGAAAATGCTCTACTCCCAGCAACAACCGCAGCCGACATTATCAAGTAAATATGGCAATACTTAAGAGTTTGTTTCACTGTCAACTTGAAATCAAAGACAAAACAAAACAAGTACATTAATGTGGATGAGGTTTTCGCTACTTGACCAAGAGGTCAACATAATCAGAAACTGAAAAATCCTGATGCCCCAAAACATATTTCTTAATATGATGTTAAAATTTTATTTGATTTTGTATCACGTTTCATTTTTTTATTAAAAAAAAAAAAACAATATCAGCATGCAAAAACTCTCCAGAACACACTGCAATAATGACCCATTTTACTGTACATAAGGTAAGACAGTGATAATTTAGCTATTTATATTTGTTTTCGATGGTAAAATTGTTCCTATTTCTTTCCAAAATCTTCTATAAAAGTATTTAGGTCACATTTACTATTTTTCAGTAAAATTTTGGATTTTTAGGTTAAGTTTACATTTTGTTGTTAAAGATAGTGCTCCAGGATGCTTCTGGAATAGTTCTAGATTGTAAGAGGGCCGCAGCAATTATCTTCAAATTCAACATTCTGTAGATAAAAAGATGAGGGCAGTTTGCCCCATGGAATGGCAGTCCATATCTTTCCTAACTGAGCTAATGCATCTCTAACTACTTTGAACTTAATTTTAAATTACATATTTAAAACCACATACAATTTTGATATCCAAAATCACAACAGATAGCTTGTGAGGTTTTCTTACACTACAACAAAAACTACTGGCCCAGTCAAAAAGTCAAAGTTCTCACAGTAGTATTTGCGACTTTATGATTTTTACAATGTAAACATTAATAATTTATATACAAAAATTTGGTCAGCAAGGTGCATGTTTTATAACAATAAATAATGAAAAAATTCTGCAAATTACAAAGAAGAAAAACTGATTTGAAATATTTAACTTAACTTAATAAAACAAACCTAATAACGGAAATGTTTAACATTCTCGCCGCTATTCTTAGCAAACATGATTTATTTAGGGAAATATTCCATACATCATGCACCACTGTTTCCTGTTTTTCTCTAAGTGCCAGAAGATTTGGTGTAGGAATTCTTATTATTAACAAGTGCTAGTAGTGTATGTGGCACTGTTTTTGCTAGCTATAAGTTTCAAACACCTTGGCAACAGTAACAACATCCAGTTTGTACAGTGAATCAGGCGGTATGTGGATGTGTGAAATCTGCATATTGTGCATAAAGCAGTAATCAAATTCATGCATGCTACAGAAGCTGCAGTTATGACAGAAAGGAAGGAAGGGAACTTCAGACTCAAGCAAAAGAAGAGAAGATTAAGTGGGGAACCTTACCAAAGAGGGGACAGCAAAATTCATGGTTGCTGCTGTATCACACCTACAAAAAAGGTTAGCATTGAAACCCATGGCTGTACAATAAACAACTTACGTATACATCTCCCAATCATAATTAATTTATAGGTATTTTTATAGTTACCATGTTTCTGTTATAATATCTCAAAGGGGTCTCCAAGCAATCTGATTCCACTAGTCACCGCTCCTCATACCCCATGCAATTTATAATACTTTATGTTCATTTAAAATACGTTCTTAAACACTCAACATGAATAGATATTTTCTTTTGGTAAATGCTACATTTGTGTGTTTAATTTAGTATTTACTGGTATAGAAAGTACAGTACCTCTACAATTATATAAGTCGCCGGGAAGTTCAACCTTACAAATGCACATTTTGACCAAATGGCACAGAAATTGTACCTTTAGTATTGTGCAATATTATTTAAAATATATAGAGTAACATATTAATTTTAATTAGTTGTACGGTACTAAATATAACATTTTCAGTGATATTTTGACAACAGTTGCCGTTTTTGAAGGGTTCAATTTGTGCGACACCTACACCACTACAAGTGAATTAGGGGCCACGGTGGCCGAGGGGTCAGACCTCTCGCCTCCCACCAAGGCGATCCGCGTGAGGAAACCAGTACACTATCATTTCTACAAGCAAAAGAGGCTGCAATAAATACTGTTTTGTACGTAACTATTGTATCAAGTTACGGGAGGGCCGCCATGCAGTGGGAAAATTAACGTAACGTGGAGGACTATAAAAGAATGTCAAACAATGTGGGCAGTCAGATCTTAACTTATTTTTTTATGCTGCTACTACTGGCTGATCCTTTTTTTTTTTTACCTCTGTGCTAGAAGCTGGCACCAGGCACCCTTCTATCACATAAAAGTTTTCATCTGGCTGGCGACAGCCAATGTGCCTGCACGTGTGAGAGAGATAAGAAATGATCGTTGGAGATAAGCTAGGGAGGTTGCGAGCGGAAGTAGTCAAGGTCAAACGGTACAGTCTCATGCAATACAACGCCGCACGTGACCACACGCATCTCACACCTCATGCAATACAAACGTCGCACGTGACCACACGCATCTCACACAATATGTTTACATTGAAAAATACCTTACGTCCTTATGTCACAGCGTCGAGGCAGCAGCCAACTGCTAGCCTGATAGTTACTCTACCCTCCTACAAAGTTACTAAGGTAAAAAAATAATTTTCCTTGTATACATGAATAAAAATGGTACTGTAATTAACAATCCTTCTGGGTCACTGTACTTTATATGAACACATTTTAACACTACTAATTTTAAAATTTAATTTCATGTACATAAATTGCATCATAGAACACATAATTTACAGCTTTATTCTTACACAAATTGTCATATTATAAAGCAATAAAATTTTAATCATGTTCTACAGATTTACCGCATTTACTCGCGTAATCGCCGCATATTTTTGACCAAATTTTAGGCCCAAAAAATGGGGTGAGGCCATTATAAGGGGTTTTCAAAAAAATTTACATTTTTTTTCTATATTTACTCGTTCACAACGTGACTATTTCTTCTAAAATAAAAAAAAAGATTTTGTCGGTGTATAGTAAACATGGAAAAATTAAGACTACAAAATCGTGTTAATCCATTCATGTGCGTCACTCAATGAAAATCGTTTAAAATTATCCCGCATAAGACGTTAACATTTTAGGGTCCATTACATGTATGCTATTATTACCCGTGAAGTAGTTTATAAACAAATCCGATTGACGCTTAAAATGTTACAACTCTCCAGACGCCATTACGTTATCAACAGAGCATCATCAACCAGCGAGCGTGACTCATCATGTCAGCTTTTGAAAACATAGTTGTGAAAGGTGCGTGAAACATTCTCGCCAATTTTTCTACATCGCAATGCAAAGCAATGATTTTTAATTTTTCTTTTTAATGTCCGGGACAATTTGTTTTGCAACCCTGAATTCATTGCACATACCAGAACAAAATAATTTTCCGTTTATGTGTCATTGTAACCCGTAGTTACCATCATTTCACAAGCACCACACTGAAATGTTTGTTTACGACACACGTGCGTGCCTGGCTCGCAGGACGAAGAGGGAGGAAAGATAAAGACGTGAGAGGTCGGACTGCTGCGTTGAATCTTTACTCGCGCATCGCGCGCCTCACTAGCAACATTTTATCACACGTAACTTGCCAGATATTTACTGTGGGATTATTAAATGCTAAGTAGCAATGGACGACTACGTTATAAAGTTTAATACTGTTCAAAAATATAATGTGATGAATTTAAATCCAGCAGAAACAACTTTTTATATCTTTTAACCAAGAAATAATTAATTAAAAATTATTAAAAATTTTTTAAAAATTCTGTCCGAGTTATCCGAAGTCTGGGACATCGAGGTCCGAGTTATCGAGGGTTCACTGTATATATACATATACATACATATACATACATATACACATATACATACATATACACACATATACATATATATATATATACACACATATATATACATACATATACATGCATATACATATACAGTATATACATACACATACATACATACATATATATACACACATATATATATACACGACACACACATATATATATATATATATATATATATATATATACATATCATATACTGTATATACATACATATACATTCTTATTTATACATTCATTTATACAGTGTAACTTCATAACTACGAGACTTGATAACAGCACCAAAAATCCTCGTAGTTACGAAAAATCGTAACAAACGAGGACACATAAAAAAAATGTCATACCAGATACTTTCATGAATTTTTTAGAAGGGAATGAGAGTTGTTAATTATGTAGAACTGCTAATATCTCTTCTATTAAACAGTAAACTGCGGCAAAGTATGACGGGCCACTGGCTATGCAGTGCCCGCAGTATATCTGAAAGCCTGCGTGACGGTACTTTTCCGGATCGTGTACATGTAGGAGGGGTTATCTTATTATGGACGCATGCGCAGAGTGTGCGTCTGGCTCCATGTGTGACGTGTCCCATGCCCATCCCAAGCTTACAGACAGGGGTGTTATACGTACCAAGATCCTGGTACGCGTACCAGTTTTCAAGGTGCTGTACCATGTACCAGGATACTTTCGTCCTGGTACGCGAAAGTACCAGGATTTCATAATTTTGCATTTAAATGTATTAAAATGCATAATTAAATCGTATTTTCAGCAGAACCTTTCTACACAAAAAGTTTTTTTTGTACGACACAACTTCTCCTGAATTCTAAGCATGAATCTGAGCATATAGTTGCATTATCCAAGCTTTGCCACGGGTGCAAACTGTCGCCTGTTGGGCGTTGGCAACACTTTTTTGTTAACTAGAAGTATTCTTTGAATATTTTCAATGCATCATTTTCTCTTAAAATATTTAAGACATGTTTTAATACTTTATATTTTTCGTGCCTGTAAGCATTTGCAAATTTTTTTTACCACGTACCAGGTTTTCGTTTAAAGTACCAGCTTTTTTATGGTGTCAGTACTAGGATTTTGGAGTTATCTTACACCCCTGCTTTCAGATATCCTGCGGCCACTGAGTAAGGATGTAAGGTATAATTGCGTCGCTAGTCATTTGTAAGGTCTGGAGTACACAATTTTCACAAGTTAGGCGTTTGCTACAATCGCGGCTACGTGACCGTAATGAAATAACGGCACTTAACGGCGGCCATTTGAGGCCGTAATTTGTGTTTAGCAGGCATCATACAAACGTCTACTATTATTACGTACGGTGATTGTAATACAGGCTTTACCACGCAACACTAAAAAAAGACAATGACCGACAGCAGCGGCCGTGATGAAACCCAACAAATGTTTCCTTGAAAAAACAGCAACTAAAATGTTTTAATGCAATGTTTACAAAATAGCTTGGGTCCATAAAAATTTTATTGACACCTTTGTTAGGCCTATAATAAACATTTAGCGACATGACAAATTATGACCGTAACATTAAGCCAGCAGAAAAAAAATATAACAAACACAAGAGACATGACAGATCAACAAAATATACATTAGAAAATGTTCACTCACCCTTTCTTTGCCACGACGGCTGTTTTCGATTTCAGTAACTTATCTCGTGAAATGTAGAAATGTTTCCACCAATAATATTATTAACAACACGGCGGCTAATACATATAAGTTACGGTAAATTTACAACACACGCAAACACAAACTAAAATAAGACACGTAGCAGAGTTATTTACAAAAAAAACTATTTCCGATAAAACTGTCAAGGGTCGCTTGCTTCAGTTTTTTGCCACTATGTTTAACAACGAAGGTTTCCACTTGTTGGAAAGCGGCAAGATCTCCTACACTAGCGTTCGCTGACCTGTAGAAGTTGCCGATGACGTCTAGGGCTTCCAACACAACTGCTTGAGACGGAGCTCGTGGAATGTCTTCATCTTCTTCTTCGTCATCAGAGCTGCCCTTGCTAGTGGTGGCCAGTTGGATAAGCTCGTCATCTGTCATTTCACCACACACATGGACACCGTCGTCTGCAGCTACGAACTCGTTGAACGCGCACGGCACTTCAACTTTGTTGGAAAGAAGGTTCCAACATTCAGGCTCTCGTGGCTCAACTGCCTGTTCTTGCGGGTCATCTACTTCCTCCTCCCCCTGGTGTTCCTGGGCGTCTGGGTTATCGTAGCGGAACCCCGCATGACGGAAACATCCGGCAACAGCTCTGACGGCGTCTAGGATATTCCACTTTAGCAAAGGCTTGCCCAACGACACCTTCCTCAGCAACGAACTCACTAGCATGGTTCTGAAGTGGTGTTTAAGAAGCCGGAACATGCCTTGGTCGAGAGGTTGCAGTACACTTGTGCAATTTAGAGGCAAAAACACAAGTTCTATGTTCCTCAGGTTTACCTTCGGGTGGGCTGGGCAGTGATCGACAAAAAGTACTATTTTGCGATTTTTCACCCCCATCCGGGCGTCGAAGCAGTTAAGCCACTGCTTGAAAATTTCTGAAGTCATCCACGCTTTTTTATTTGCTGTGTAGGTGCACAGAATGTCACGAACACCACGGAAGGCACGAGGTTTCGCCGATTTCCCAATCACAAAGGGTTTCTTGACCCGTCCATATTTGCGCAACACAGAACAGTCAGTCGCTCTTTGCTTCTTTCCCCCCCTTTACACTGGTCCCCCTTCACAGCAAGAGTTTTGTCCGGCATTAAGTTGTAAAATACTCCCGACTCATCGGCGTCGTAAATATCTTGTGGTTCGTACCGATTCAATATCTCGTGAAGGACCGGATACCAGTAGTTGACTGCAGCCTCACTCACGCCTCCAGATTCACCGGATATTTTGTGCATGGCAATTCCCTGGCGGTTCTTGAAGCAGTGTAGCCAGTCTTCACTGCACTCGAAGTCGTCCGTGGCCTTGGCTTTAAGCATCGGTCCGCTGATAGGTAGGCCTGCTGCACGTTGTGAAAACCACTCAAACAAAACTGTCTCCAGCTCCGAGTGGTCTGCACCACGCAAAGTTTCGTTGCGCCCGGCAATATTTTCCTTCAGGACAGCATCCTTAATTTTCTCTTTGTTTTTTAGGATGGTAAACAGAGTTGAACAGCTGAGTCCATAGCTTCTACCAATTTCAGTCTTGCTTACACATCCTTTATCACATGCCTGGATTATTTCGAATTTTGTAGCAACGTCTATGGCCTTACGTTTGCCAGCATTAGTAATACCAGCCATTGTTGCAAACACGTTTTTTTTCTACCACGTGTTGTGATAGTAAAAACTACAGCGATAATTGCACGCAGTACTTAAGGTCTACATCCAAATGTACTGAGCAAAAACAACAAACAAATAAAGAAGTTCAAATGAGATACGTATCGAGACGTGACCACAATAAACAATTACCGCAGACACTATCTAAAACAGCTGAGAGAGAGATGTGTGCGACTCGAGCCAGATAAACAGCGAGCGTGTAAATGTAGGTCAGAGACAATGGGAGAGAGAAGGATGCTGCGAGCGACGTCGCGGCAAGCCGGCTAGTGCGGCGTTGCCACATCTGCCGTTCCCGTCCCGATACTCAATGCCGCGCGCTAAAATAATGTTTTGCCAAGGTGCGGTAATCAATCTAAATGTTATAAACGTCTACATTTAGCGTTTTTACGGTAATTTCTTCTTTTTTTAAGGCAAATCACTCGTATCTACGAATGTGTGCATGAAAATACCACTCATAAATACCTAACAGTTTTACTTTAAATTGCATATACAAACTGACGGTGCATTGCAAATCACTCGTATTTATGAGGGCCTCGTTAAGGGCCATACTCGTAATTATGAAGTTATACTGTACATACATATATATATACATTTATATACAGATATACATATATACATATACACACATATATACATATATACACACACATACACATATATATACATATACACACATACACACACACACACACACACACACACACACACATATATATATATATATATATATATATACACACACATATATATACATATACACACACATATATATACATATACACACACATATATATACATATACACACACATATATATATATATATATATATATATATATACACACATATATATATACATATATACACACATATATATACACACACATATATATATACACACATATATATACATATATACACACATACACATATATAAATACATACATACACATATATATATACACGCATATTATATGTATATGTATGTCTGATATTGAATGCTCTCAAATGACTGAAAAGTTCCTTTGATGGATGTGTGCCGTATTATATACGTCACGACTTATATAAATTAAATATTAAAATGTTTTGTCTATATTCTCATAAATTTAGGTTCATTTTCTGAACTTTTTTTATTTCATTGATATTATCTTGTTTACATTATACTAACAGTAATTTGGTGTCATTCAGTAATTTTATTTTACTCTGGATGTTTCAGTACAGTTTATTTTTCATTACCGTCTATCTTTCCTTCACATGTTAGTTATGAGTAGAGCCGATTCAGGCTGCAGTAACGTGTTTCTTGTTAGCCGGATGTGCTCGGCTACGTTTTGCATTCCTTAGCCGAAGCTCTAATTTCTTCTTTATTTTACTGTTTCTTCCTGCAGTGCGGACATTTGCTGTGTCAGGGCGCGTGTACTTTGCATGTTTATCATGTGATTTTGTCCTTTCTGTGCAGCTCTGTACACGTGAAAGCCTTGTGCCTCATTGTCGGTAGACGATTCTGACTGATTCTGACTGCCCCTGCTATCTAGTGGGGCATTTTAAAGTTATTCCGCTGCGCCTTTGTTTGCACTCTGTTACCTCTCCGCCTATATTTTTCCGGCACTCGTTGATCAGCAGTGAACACGACATGATGTGTTGTTGCGGTGTTCGTATCTTTCCAGCAGACGTAGGGACGTAGATGCCCTAACTGCTTATTTTTTTTAATATCATCATCATGTAGTCTACTGGAATAGTTATTTTATTTTATTCTACAACCCCAAACGTAGCTTTTGTCTTAAAATGTAGTGCTACGTTTTTCTGCTTCGTTCGTCGCCCTCCGGTGAGTACCTGTCTTCAGAGAGTTTCTTTATTTGTTATTTTGCGTTCACATTTTAATAATTTCGCATTCCTTTCTTTTAGTGAGGGTCCAATTGTTGGGCCTCACATCCTTATGGGCACTTTTCCATCTTGGTTTGTTTCGTGGCTCGTCCTGACGATTGAGCTACTGGACTGGTGTTTTCATCGCTGCTAAGAATGTGTACGATCATCTCCATTCTCCAGCATTCAGTGAAGGAACTGTGTGCTTACATCTCCGATTCCGTTTCACTCACCACCACTACGTTTGACGTCAGGACAGCTAAGTGTCATCGGGACAACTTATTTACCTTCTTTTAAATTAAAATTACCTTAATATTATTTATTTTCTATTAAAGAGACACGTCATAATCCTGATATGT
>PNEQ01054994.1:0-18293 GCA_003012365.1 Medauroidea extradentata
AGAATAAGGTAAGTAACCCTCCCTCAGCATGGCATCCTGGCCCGCCATGCATGTGTTATTGGAAATTGTGTTAGTTTATAATTGGCCAGGTGGTGGAGAGCCCCCTTGTGAAGGAACTACGTGTTGTCGTCCTCCTGTCCCAAAAGTAGTGAAAGTCGTAGGTCAGCTCCCCCTAGTCCTACGGTGGTATAACCACACGTTTTAACAATATATATATAAATATATATATATATATACATACATATACACACACTTAACATATATATTGAGACATGTAGTTTCTCAGGTGTACTAACAAATAATAAAGGTTTCCCCTCGTCATCCATCTATCACAATTTTACAAACTACATACACACATTATATTGGTAGCAAATATCAAGAGCAAGAGGGTCCTATGTCAAATGCTTAACACTAGCTGATGCGTTTTACTAAAAATATTTCAAATATTGTGTTATATTTAAGCAGACGATTATTTAATCTGTTTAGAAGCAACATACATTTCCTAGGTGTGTAAATTATGAATAAAGGCTAAGCACCGATTACAAAGAAACTGTAACCAAGCCCCCGTGAGCGCCGATACTGCAAAAAGAACATTACCTTTGGCTGAACTGCCTACCGACATAAGAGGTTTGGATGTAAGAAGAACCCTTCAGACTTGCTGATTTTCTGCTACAAGTGTGGGAAACATTTTTTTGGAGGATATAATTTGAAAATACTCGTCAATAACTGTCTGGGTAAAGTATGTCTGTCTGTGGGATTACCTAGAATTAGGATTTTGTAAAATGTAGTGCACATTACCGTAGATGCACGGATTTTGTTTTAATGACACAGGTTTCCTCGCTCGCCACGGAATGCAATCGCTTTACTGTGTTATGTAACCTACTTTTACAACATCTAACATACAATTCTTCGATTAAAAAAGCTTTCGAAATCGCGTCATTGCGACACGCCTATTTGTTTCGTTATCCGTCTTGCAAGATAGTCGCAATGCCTGCAAATGCCTGCATAGGTTTCAGGCGATACATTGTTTGTAATTTAAATTGCGTAAATTTGATATACCATTTTCTCGAAAATTGTTTACTCTAGAACTTTCCGAAAAGACTGCCCTTTTGTATTACACATCAACACCTGGTCACTGTTCTGTGGTACAACATAAATAACAATGACGTGTTCCAGAGTCACAAGCCAAACAAGTGTACCCCATTTCAACAATGATGGGCCGGTGATATTAGAAAACTAAGTTTCCGAGAATGAAGAACGGTCGTTGTTGATACAGTGTTCAAAATATCGTTGTTGAATATGTTGTAGTTTTTGAGATATTTATTAATTTGTAATTCGATAATATATTTTCAGGGTAGCAATACTCTCGCTAACTGCACATTTGGGACAAATTAAAAACATGTTCTCCTTATAGTTTATTGTAAGCTATCACCACGCAAAATTAACCAACTCCGTCCTGTTTCATACTGTATATGTGTGGTATATTTAAAATTATAAAAATGTATATGATGAAAGCAATGGTACTTGTGTAATGATATGTGGGAGTTTAATGATTGTTAAATATAACATTTATCAATATTAATGTAAGTATAGACAAAACTCAATGGATTAACATAAATTTATATGTTACAGCCTATGCCTGAGTGGTGAAGACTGAAGTAAAATAATTTAATTAATAAGGCAATTCTTGGCTTATGTAGCTATTCATGTTCGCATGCATATTATAAAATAATATTAAATTGATAAAAATATAATTTTTACTAGCAGGATTGATTGTAAAATGGTACTTGCATAATACAGGCGTGTGCTGAATATGTATCTAACCAAGAGCCAATTTGAAGGGCAATAAAATTTTCAAATTGATTTCTTAGGGAAATATGCTTAATTTTTAATAAATGCAAGTCTGAGATAAAAAATGTATATAAGTTTTGCAAAAAACGTTTTTAAATAGATTTAAAAAAATTAATTTTTAAAAATACTAGTTAATGTGACAAAAATGTATCGATAGAATTTTATATTGATGGTCAGCGACAGCCTCCTCAGTGAGGCTGTAACTTGACTCCTTAAACTCATAGTCACCTAACTGCTATGAGGGTTCAGTTTGACTCCCAATCCTCAGAGACATCTAGCTACTTTGCTGATGAGACTTTAACCTTGTGATTTTATACATTTGAATCGGTGGAAAAATGTAAATTATTTGGAATTTTTCCGAAATTTTGTAATTTTTTGTTTCAAGTTATATGTTGGGTCAGCAAACATTCTGGGGAAGGTCAGCAAAAATTTTGATGAGGTCGGCAAAAAATTTACTGTCAACGACTTTGAGTTCATTACACATTTGTCCCCGAACGAAGAAAACCTATCTAACTTACGCGATTCTCCAAGCTCTCGTTTATGATCTCTAAATGGTAACTTCACTATATGTTTCCCTGTGTTATATATTTTATGGGTTTTGTTGAAATGATGTTCGCATGATATTTCTTCTTCAGTTAGCATGTTCATTGGTTTGATCTCCTCCAGCTCCCAAAATTTTTCTAGTGTTTTATTCACATCATATTGTACTGTACACGATAAACAATTGCAACTTGTCTCATTCTTGTGTCCACTAGACTAGATAATACCCATCCTAATACAGTCTCAATTGCCACTGGAAGTCCTGTTGTCTCTACGTGATACCCTGGTCGAAGTAAAAGTAGATACATATCAGCACCTAGCTGTAAATCAATTTTTCGTGGCGAATTGAACGTTTCAGTCTCTCAAGATGAAGCCACTGAATTACAACTTGTCTAGAACTTAATTCTCAATTAATACTTCATTTGGGATCTTAATAATTTTGAATAAATAATAATGCAATTTTCATAAGTTAAATATTGGATATTTTCTTTGGCATTTCCAGTTAGTTTTCTAAGAGAATCTGGTATATTAAGTGTACTTTACAGCACATTGTGTCTCCTGCTGATGGTAAGTGAAAACGATAATACTGTGGTATCACACTTTACTCTTCACTACACTGATGCGATGCTCAACTCTCACTCAACTGTACATCCTTTTACCTGCACAAGAGACGAGCACTCTTTACAGCGGTTTAATTATTTCCCCTATATTTAATATTTCTTTTTAATTGTATTACAGAAAACAGAAAAAAAATATCAAGTTGAAAGACACTGATACTATGTTATCTGTCCAAAATTAAAACAAAAAAAATTATTATTCCATCTATGTAATCTGTATAGGCATACAAACATGTATTCTTCGATCACTCTCCAATCAGTCATGTGCAAACATGTCATTAATTGTATTTGATTATTTGTCCTAAATTTTAAATAAGGACTTGTTTTGTTTCATAATTACAGTTTCAGTTGCCATAAAATAAATACATATTGTGAAACTAACAGATTTAAACAGACAAAACGTAACTTTACGAATTAACAACAGTAATTTTTGTTTCATATGTTGTGATTAACCTCGTAAATATAACATGTAATATTTGAATAATTTTAGCAACTTGGGCTGAATGACAAACTGAACTGTTTTGTTGAATATATGCCACTGCAGACGAATGTTGCCGAGTAGTGGAAAACCCACAGCAACTTTTACAGTTTGCAATTGCAACATATTATATTTGTATAAATATTTGACTAACAAATACATATTGTGTTACTTCCAAAACTTCAATGAGAAAATAATATATTTCGATTTACAACAAGTTATATTTCATTAGATGTTGACCATGAAAAATCCAAGAATTTGAAGTTGTCTCACGCGTGATAGTAGTGTTACCGTATAACATTTTATATTTTATATGTTGTTTATTATGTTTCAGGTGCCATAACAATGCCAGTAATGTGCAACACATTGTTGTTCTTGTTAGCCATAACGTCAGCTGCAGTAGGCATCATACCAGAAAACATAGACACAAGTCAGTCCCTGCAGTTTGTCGAGGAAGCAACGGAAATAATTGACAGGCACGTGAGTGAAAAGGCAAGATCAGTTGTGACGTACTGTGGTGATGACGTCAGTATCATACATGACCTCACACTCAGCTCTCTACATACATCAACAATGCCAGTGTATGTCCTCAATCAGGCAGCTCCCTGGAGTGACAACATTCCCAAACACAGTGTAGCGTTTATAATTATGTCTGACAGCGGCGACGTCAATATCTTCATGGATCACATCGACAAAATAGCTCTCCTATCCGTGTGGAAAGCACACTTTCCCGTAATATTTATTGACACTGATTTCTCTGATAAGCGGGTTGATATTACATTTCCGTTACTGCTAGCCAACTGGAAGAAACACGAGACCTTTAATGCATTAGTCATCAGCACAGCAAAGAATTCTCGATCCGAAAAGAAAGTTATCGCTAAACGCTTTTATCCATTTGTTAATAAAGGAAAAACCATTGATGTAACAAGCCCCAGTAACCCATATGAAAACTTACCTTTTGACGCAATGGGTTATCCTGCGAAATGTGCTGCGTACGAATACCGTCCATTTTCTTTTGAAACAACTAATAATAATGGTGATAAAACTTGTGGTGGGTTGATAGGAATGGTTGTTCACATCATTTCAGATGCTTTAAATTATTCTATGACCAGTGACCTAAATTCCACAACAGATGTTTCAAACTGGGTAGTAACCAACGCTTTCGGAAAAACATTTGATATAGAACATCCTTTTAGTATCTTGCAGTTAAACAATATGATGGACGCTACTTATCCGTTTGCGATTGAAAAACTCGTATTGGTAGTTCCGAAGGCAGAGCAGATGCCTGTCTGGATGAGTTCAATACTCCCATTTTCTTATCAGTTGTGGATCTTATATCTGTGTGCTTTCTTCTCCCTGATTTTGATAGCAAGACTTTACTCAAGTTACAACAAGATTGGGTCACTACCTTTTTTACTGAACATCGAAATTTTTCGACTGTTTTTCCTTGGAGCGTCACAATACAATTTCCCATTCATTGGTTTCAGACTATACTTGATTTCTGTAATGGTATTCAACATTATCTTAAATAACGCTTACTCAGGGTCATTTACAAGCTATCTGACAGTGCCGCAGTATTATTCAGACATACATACCATTGCAGAAATCGAGGATGAAGGTCTGAAAGTAGGATTCTCTTCTGTGTATGGTTCAAATACTGTGCTTGATTTATCTAGTATGATAACGAATGTTGATTTTGACGATGAAATTTCAGCATTATTGCTTACTCGCACGATTTCAATTGACTCAGTTGAAAGTGGATTGCACATGGCTATAACTCACAGAAATTTAAGCGTATTACTTAATATGATGTCAGCGAACCTTGAACTTAGCAAGCCGAAATATCTTGCAGACGGTCGGCCATTACTACATAAAGTCGAAGAGACTGTAAGTAATATGTATTTAGTCGGGGTTTTAAGAGAGAACTTTCCTATGTACGACCAACTGGACCGCCTGACGTTTTCTTTGCAAGAGGCGGGTTTCGTGGACAAAATATTTCATAAAGATTTTACTACGTTGTTACCCACTCATGAGAAAACTAACGATGATTTAGTGAGACTCAGTATTAAACATTTGCGAGCGTATTTTGTTGTACTTGTGGTGGGAATAATGATCAGCATTGCAGGATTTGTATGGGAACTAAAGACTTCATTATGAGTAGTAATGACGTGAATTACGAATAACATTGTTCTTTTTTCTTTCTAAAACGTTTGCCTGTTCTGCAGTTCTAAAATACTGAATGCCTTACAATTTACAATAAAATACAATAAAAACAATAAAAAAATACTTATCAACAACTAAATAGGGACACTACAGTTTAAATGGTTATGTTCATAAAGTAATACAAAATAATGTTAAAAATTTTCTTCGTGAAAGCTGCACAATGCAATTTCTAAAACACGATGCACTGTACTGTAAATTTTCTACTAAAGTTTTTAAGAGATATTACAGGACATTTGTTATGCGATGGTCATAATATGACTTAAGAATATTAATGATTGCGTAAGATAACAATCATTTTTGACATAATAACTAAAAGTTTTTTAATTATTGTAGTATATACTATAATAATCCTACAACGAAGAACGTAAATAAAAATTAATGATAAACGAATAGCATACACTTTTTAGAGTTCTTAAACGGTTACATATTTTAATAAATTAATTCTCAATTATATAGCTTACCTATGCTATAAATGAATAAAATATACACACAGGTAATGAAGGCCGAACACGAGATAATTTAGCACTTCGCGTACTAACACTGTTGAGTTTTCATGTAAAGTAATCAGCAATTCCTTTTAGTGATGAAAACTCGAAAAGAGTACGCGGGATGCTTTCAAAATATGTGTTCACTTTCAGTTTGTATCAAAATGCGAACATCCGTACATACCAACCGCTCCATGTTTCTGTAACACACTAGGAACGTTTGAAAGTTTTGTACGACATTGTCAGTATGTTTCCACAAGTGCTTACGGAAAGTCGCCCGTCTACCCGGGTACAATGATATCTCAACTCAGGTGTTTACAAACTTATCCGTGTGATGTTTAATTGCGTACAAAAAGTGAACCGAGCTATATAATTGCGTGAGTTCAATCACAACCTGGTTAACCTGTGGATATTTGCCAAAACTGGTCACACGACCGAGAAAACCCAGCTAACTGTAACAGGTCAGTTTTTTTTTCAACGCCTTTCTCTGCTCAAAAGATGTCCAAACGATGGTCCAATTGATTTCAGTGTCGAGGGTTGATTGAACTGTGTGTGTATTTATATTCCAATACCTAGTCCAACGTTGATATTTTAGAGTACGTATTTCATGAAGCCTCCAAATAAATTACACGGAATGACATATGTAAGGTCAGAAATGATTTGCGGATTCGCTGACCTCTAGACTAGCCTCCAAGACGATCTGTGTATTCAAGCAGAAAACAGCTGCACATTGGCTGTTCACTGACCTAACTATACCACGTTATTGGGCATGCATTTAGTTACTTCGTTATTATTGGTTCAATGCCCTCCAAGCATAGGCGCAACTAAAGGGGGGGGGGGCAATAGGGCACAGGCCCCCTTACCCCCAAAGAAATAACCAACCAAGGTCTTAAAAATTCCAATTAATTTTATATTGAATAACCACAGTGATGTTTAACAATGAAAACTGCTAAAATAGCACTATTTTGCACCTTGAAATCCGAAATTTTCTCGGAGGAGGACCCCCGGACCCCTCGCTTGAAGATGTGGTTGGTGATCCTTTATAATATTCGCAGGATAGCCATCCTTCGCCGTCTGAAATTCATCAATTCTGACTATGTTACTGATTACAGGTAGGGGTAGCTTGAGTATAAGAGTATTCATAAAATTGTGCCCTCCTCGAATGTCCGTTCTAGTTGCGCCTAGCCTCCAAGAAATGTCAAGTAAGCCAAGGACACATTGCAACGAACAGTCAGTTGTTTGAAATATCTTGAGCACAAAATAAAACGCGAATTTTTCAGGTTCGTAGATACCGGGCGAGCGACATGACCAAAACAGACTTCCTCTTCTGATCCAGCGCTCTTGATGTAAACAATCACGAACATACGGATACCAACGGGACAGTGCGCCGACCCATGTTATAAATATACTAGACTTGAAGAATATCAGTTGGTTTTATTCGTTCGAGGTAGTTGAGAATCTGCAGTAGTTCACACAGTAAGAACAACGGTCACACGACTCTGCGTTGCTAAGTCACAGCTACAACTAACCTAAGTGATTTCTCTTGTGTCTTCTCCCACATGAAGATGTTCTGTCTCTGATTAAATAGTTATGGATTTTCTTGAAACAAAAAAAAAAAAATATTCATGACTAAACTGCAGCCACGAAGGAAATTATGTGTCTGCCTCGAAGTTTTTTTAAATATATATTTGGATTTTTCTACTGTTGTTGGTTTCTGCAACAAACGTGAAGGTGTGAAGTCAAAACACCTTTGTTTAGTTATTTAACTATTACGGCAAAAGTTTATTCTTTTCAAAAAATATTAATTTTTTATTTATTATAAAATCTTACGAAGTACGTTATTACTTCGTTTTGCTGTGGAGTCTGTTTTGGGGGATGAATTTGAAACACCTTCACTTCACACAACACAACTTCAAGGATATCGTACAGAATACTGTGTTGGAATTACGTAACCGCAGTTCACAAACGCTTATTCCTTCAACAAGGAAACGAAGGTGGTGAGATTACCTCACACGTTTGTAAATGATTTTAACGTCACCATTACATCTCCTGTATGGTGCGATGGGATAACACAAACTTGAGGGGAACTATTTCTCCTCTATGGCCAACAGAAATATTCTTAAACAACGTGCTTTCATAATATAGAATATGCAATGTCGACGAGGCATATTCATTTCAAATCTATTTATAAAGTAATTTTGTACTGCGTCAAACAATACCATCGTAACGTTACCCAATATTGCCTCAAGCTACCTCAACCTCGGGAAAAATTGACGAATTTGGATGGCAGATTTATTTCACGTTATTTCTTTCAGTACATGAAGAATAACACTACAATTTTACATGATAAATTAAAAAATAGTCAGAACTTTATTAAAGAGCAACATTCGAGCATATTATCATTTATAGAAAATTCCCTCCCAAAGCTTAGCGTCCTAAATTGTACCCTGTCTCCCCAAAATAATTTTTGGGCAAAATGCATTATCCCCATAACAATGCTATAAAAGTTAGCGTAAATTGAAGTTCTGAGCAAATATGTCTAGTAATGGACTTTGACGAATAATTTGTATGCCTGACCAAATGTTATTTTTGCCCGTGGGTCGCTTCACATACAGTGTTTCTAGTTTATTTTCGTATCTCTCCACAGACATGAATGTGTGCGAAGATTACAAGACTCAGTAAGATGGCATAAGGTGCCCGCCTACTGGCCGCGTGTTTGTGTGAGTGAGGCACACGGCGCCAAGGGCGATGTTGACCGGCTCATCTGGCATGGCATCGCCTCTACCGCAAGACACTGCAGTGGTATCGTAGATCACTCGCCTGACTGACACTTTCAGTGGTCACCCCATTTTCTTATTGGTGGAAAGTTTTAAACAATGCCCAGTGCATGTTTCTATGGTAGTTTCACACGAATCCCGTTGAGTATTTTTTCAGTTATAACCGGTTAAAAAGGCTGCTTTTAGCCATTTTTATAGGATCCGGAATGATTTTCCTAACTGACGTGATGTTTTGCAACCACCTCCCCGCCATGGTTTGAAGTGTGTTTTCAATCTGTACATTGACACAGTGAACACACGTGGAACATTTTAGTTAAACACACGTGTTCACGAACACACTGCAACCATTTTAAGCGCGTGGTAGGCGACACAATTAACTAGAATCTGTCATGGCTGTTGTTGTTATCGCAAGAGGTTTTACACAAAACAATATTTTTGTATACATTAGAGGCTTTCTTAGTGTCGTGTCGGCTCAAAATATTTTACTATGACACCTGATAAAGCGGAAAATAGTAGCATTTTTAGGACCGTATTAACAGACATGCCTTATATAGGCTGTTCACTATAAACTGAGCCTCTCAGAAGAACTTTCAGTTAATTAAATATTGCATTTTTTGGGTCAGTAGATATTAACTTTTAAGTGTGTTGAAACGTTTACACTGATTTTTAGTTACATGAAAGTTTTCATACTTAAAACAATAAAGGTACACTGTAAAAAAACTTCTTTGAATGTTTAGGAAGTTATTATCCCAGACGCAGTATGGTACAGTTACCTTACTTCCGTCTTGTAAATATGCAAACTTTTACAGTTGTTACAATACAAGTCTGGAATCTTCATCATACATTTGACTATTTTATAAAAAAGTTTAGGAGTGCTACCATGGATGTCTGGGAAACTATTCTACCGTGCCTACTTTCTTAGTGCTCCTATACGCACATCTAGTAAATTTACAAACTATTTTTAGAGTGTAACTGCAAAACGGCTGAAAGTAAACTTAAGGCAGTGCTCACTTTATCGTGAACGACCTTATCACTACTAGAGAGCGTATAGCTGATTCACTCTTGAAAAGCTTTGCTTGTCTTGAGACATGTACGAATAGACATGTCTTGATACATACTCTGTTAATATTAGTAACAAGAATCTATTCTCACCTGATAGTCGATTTGAAATGTGTTCTTCTCGTGTAGTCCGATGCACATTTATTTTCACACATATTAACACACACACACACACACACATATATATATATATATATATATATATATATATATATATATATATATATATATATATGTGTGTGTGTGTGTGTGTGTGTGTGTGTGTGTGTGTGTGTGTGTGCTCTTTGCTTTTTCGGTTATCTGTGGTTCGTAGTATCAACTTTTCTCGTACATGCGAATTGCAATGCAAAATAAGAAAAATCATTTTACTGAACTGGAGAAAAATCTCCTGATGTTAATATTAGTGGATTATAAATACGTAATTGAGAGGATGAATGTGATTTCAAACCGTCAGTGATGATGAGGAACAAGGGTCGGAACACACTAAAGAACAAAAAGAAGGGAGGAAAGATTAGTAAGGATATACAGGATAGTAAGGGGCGAAGGAAGATGGTGTGCATTTGGTGAATATCTACAAAATGATACATATATAAAGTAACAGTAGAAACATACAGCTAGTTAGCTGTAACATTGTATTTATTCCAGTAAAGTAAGTTTGGTCTTCTCTATTATTCTATGCACTATACAATAAAACACCTAACTTCTTAATTTTTGATAACATTAATGCATTATGAGAATTGTATCGTCAGAAAAAACTTACAAGCAAGGCGTGTATCGCCACAGTACGTTTTCAAGCAATTTTTAAATGTTCAAGATACTACAATTTTTTTAATGAAATTAATTCGGTTTGTTTTTTATTTTATTCCAGTCATTCATACTTAAGAAAGCCTGGCTAATGTGTAAGTCAAGTATTAAAAACGCACTTTATATTTATGTAAAAAATACTTTAAAAATAAATGGGAATCACGAACCACATTTGCTTTTATATTACATGGTATGTTACAATAATTTGTATTGCAAATTGTAAAAAATTTCTAATAATCTAAGTTGCACTTATATCTTAATGTAATAAATGTGTATCAATTGTTTTCCTTAGTTTCTTGTGGTGAAGAGTGATCGTTAGAGACCCGGAAATATTGCGGATTCAGTTTAGGAAAGGTTGGATTTCTAGCTCATGTATGTGTTGGAACTTATTCGATTGTGTCGTTGTTCATTTATCTTGTCCTTGAGGACTCTGAACCAATGAGGAATCTGCATAAAATCACTCACGGACTCCAGAGCTACCTTGTCACATGTACAACTGTACACTCACTGTAGCAGAGGACAATGTACAAGTATCTGAGGACATAGTGTATACAGTACTGTGCAGTCCAGCCGGCTGGGCGTTGAACCCATGACATTTCCAGGTCTCTAGTGATCGTATTAGACCCGACTGTACACCCCGGCATGGGTATATGACACGGAACGACTGCAGGAGCCAACCAATAAGAGTATTATGCTGTTACTTAGGTCGCGTTACTGGAGAATTGATACCTTGCCTCTTTGGCGCTGCTGGCTTAAGGGGGATTGATCCCTGTCAGATCGGTTTTACGGTTTTTCTTATAAATCAGGGAATAGACAAATTGTTTTACATTTTTCACGCTGACAAGGCATAGTTTATTGTTTCATTCACTTTTTGGAATCCATATGGCATTGTTTCTGTTAATGTTGCGGCCTCTGTAGTCGCTCCCGTAAATAAAGCAATTTTTCCTTTTCAGCTGTTTCCCGTTGTAAAATAATGAATATAATATGGTTCCAGCAATTACAGAAAATCGATTAAGTTTGTATCTATGCCTTGTCGTGACAAAAATTTTGATACATCGACTAGAGCAGAAGTTGTCGAGAAGAAACAGATAAATCCAAATGTGGTAGGGATCAATACCCCTTAATCCCAGACAGCATGCAAGCGTCCTGCAAGCCTGCATTTCAGTTGTCTTAGGCTTGCAAAAGCACGCTTGCAGCATGCTTGTTTCTTCCGGAAACTGGTATAGGTCTTCCGTAATAACTTAGCAAAGTTGGGTTATAGCTATTCTTTTAAATTGTATTAACGTTTTGCCTATTTATTTCGCGCAGTGTTCCTGCTAGGTTTTGGGAATCAGGAAAACTTTGTTACTCAGGTATCGTATAAATGCTGGTAAGCTTGTCGCGTCGTTCTGTGGTAACTAGGAAGCTTGATTCAAGCTTGCACACTTGTCATGACAAGCTTGCTGCAAGCTTGTATTGCTGTCTGGGATATTTACATGTCCTTACCACTTACCACAGAGAACTCAAGAGTTATGTAAGGCCGCGTTTATAAACCAACGCAACAACGTAAGAACGCAAGTCGCAAAAAATTGAACACATAGAATCGATATATAACCGTTTATAAAAGTACGCAAGAAACGCAAGTACGCTTGGCTCGTTGAGGCGATGCGGCATTTGGTGCGCGCTTGAAGGTCGCCCTTATGTCTCATTTCTGAGCCTCTGACGCTAAGGTAGGCGGCCCCCTTAAGAGTAAAATGCACGTAAAGACAACGGCATTGATACTCAGGATTACCAAGGTGTGAACTATGACAGCGCTGCCAACTTGCCATGAAAGTTAAGAATACCTACAACCGCACATAATCACTGCATTAAAGAAAAAAGGACGGGGCTCAAGTTTATACTGCTTTCAACTTCTTGTATATCATCGCCTTCCATTACAACAGTTTGTTTGGTGGAAAGATTTGAAACTAGTTGCGATTGTCTTTAGAAGGCTGTGATTTCGCCATCTCGTTACTTTTTTTTTTGTTTATTTATTTAGAAATCGTCTTCAAATACACGGTGCTTGGGTTTATTTGGTTACGTTTCTAAATCTCGCAACAACCGAATATTTAAAAAAACAGAGATGAGTGACGAAAAACAGTCGTAATTGAAAAATACGGAGAAAAACTTTATGTTGGCACTTAGAATTGTTGTTTGGTAGAGTAGGTTACATCGTTTCGCTTGCGATGTTTAAAACGACTGAAATTTTGTTGCGTATTTTACAAAATACGTTTCTAGCGTTCTTGCGTTGCTGCGTAGTTTATAAACCCGACCTGAGAGTCGTGGTTAAATACAACTTTCCCTATAACTAGGGTCACGATTTTGTCGCGAAAAGATTTTTGCCCCACTTTGTTTCAGTGACTCACGTGCACATCGGCAATTCTGTTTCAAGGTTATTGGCAGCGTGTCTGTTCAAAAACGTTTCTCATTTGACTGTATCAATCAGAATAAGATTATTGTGAGTCTGTACGTGTATAATTTGCCAAGGCCAGTGAGAGTATAATCATACAACCACAGAGGATGTAGCAGAGCTGCAGGTGTGCACATGACGCATCGAAACCAAATGTTGCAAAAATCTTTTCACCATAAAATCGCTGCTCTAGGCATCAACAAAGCCGCACTTCGCTATTAAATCCGCTGCCGGTTATGCTGTGCATAATTCAAGTAAAATGTTTCAATTATGCGTAGGGCCTATTTTAATATTTGTGCCACGTCCAAGTTTTTTTTTTTTTTTTTTTTTTTTTTAGTGATTAATTGTGATTAATCTCAACTCTTATGAAATTTTTTGTCTATCTTCGTTATTGCATAATTGCTAGAGATGGAATATCGCGGGAAAATGTTTTGTACCAACATACCCTTGAAAACACTGTAGTTTCTCGTGATATGTATAGTTGGGTTCTCTACGTCTGGCACTACCTAGCTGTCTGATAGGCAACAAACATTACAATAGCAGGCTTTTTATTGGCTCAGTCAAATAGGGCAACAGCAAGCGAAATCTAAGTCATCTTTTCTCATAAGTAGAGACCTGAAAAATTCGCGTTTTCTTTTAGGGACAAGCTAGAATTACAGAATCTATAGGTCTATATGACGTTCGCAATTGGCCGTTGACTTACTCGACACTTCCTGGAAGTTGCTGAGCCAGTAATAAACCAGTAACTGAATGCAGGCCTATTTAACTGTGTAAGAGAGAAGCTAATAAACAAGTGTTGTCTGCTTGAATACACAAATATTCTTGTAAGGTAACCTACAGATCCGTGAAGTCGCGAATTTTTCCGGTCTCTACTCATAAGCTGAACGGGGATTGAAACCCAGCAAACTGTCAAGTTTTCCCGCGATAAACTATTATCTCTAACAATGGCTAGTCGAAGTCAAAATTTGGATGAAACTGTTTTAGGAACGTCACTAAAGCAACCGACATACCTAACTGAAAAACAAAAAAAATAACACAAAATAACGACCTTTTAGGCAACAAGATCTCCTATATAAAATCAAAAATATTGTATTTAAAAAAGCCAAAATAAAACAGTTACACGGAAATTTTCTACTTTGACAAGCCATTATGCAAAAAATTCTTATGTATAAAAAATTTTACAAGATCAAACTTTAGTCTTTTAAAAAATGTGGGAAATTGCTGTCTACCATGCCCAAAAACAATATTCGTTCTTCTGTAATACAATCAGAGAAATTCTAGTTTCAATTTTTCTTTTCCGATATTTTTTTTCACGCAGTGTGCGCTCTTTTCCCGGCCTGGAACTGCGAGCGAAAACCAATTAGCCTATTAGCGCTGACGGAAGAAGAAGCCGTTAGCACGTAACTCCGTAATTGAACAATAACCGTTTATAATTGCCGTAATGATGGCGACACCACCGTCGTGTTGCTGACCATCGATTAGCGCTTAGTGCTTTGCCTTCGACTGCACTGTCTGGCGTACCAACAATCGTATCTGCCGTTATTGACTTCCTGAGATATATGAAACATTCGGTCGTCTGCTGGAGGCAAACTTCTGTGCGTCAAGATTGTGCTTCTTTGGTAAGACTTCTAGGAGGTAAAGCCACGGTTCTGTGACGAAAACATTTTGCACCATTTGATTTAAGTGGCTTATACGCACATCTGCAGCTGTGCTTCATGTCCAGTGATTGGATATTTTAACCTCACTTGTCTTCGGCTACTGCTGACAAATCACAGACTAGTGGTGACGCAATAGCCATATTCTGATTGGTGCAGTCAAATGGAGATAAGTAAACAAACTCACAATAAAAATAAACTATAACTAGAGACATGAACTTTTCGCGAAAAGAATTTTGCCCCACTTTGTTCCAGTGCCTTATGTGCACGTCTGCAGTTCTGCTTCATATATATTGGCAGCGTGCCATTGAACTGTGACGTTTCTCATTTGACTGTACCAATCACAATAAGGTTACTGTAACACCACACGTCTGTGATTTGCGTGTAAAACCACACGACACACGAATGTCAAAACATCCAATCTCTGACCGTGAAGCAAGTCTGCAGACGTGCACACAAGTCACTAACACAAAGTGAGGCAAATTTCTTTTCGCGAAAAGTTCATGTCTCTAACTATAACTAGAGCCACGATTTTATGGCGAAAACATATTTGCAACATTTGGTCTAAATGTGTCATGAGCACCCCTGCAGCTTTGCTACATCGTCTGTGATTGGATGAGGTTTCTCTCTCTTGCCTTGGCAAAGTACAGACGTGCAGAGTCACAATAACATTTTTTCTGATTGGCGGAGTCAAATGAGAAACGTTTCGGAATGGAGACACGCTGCCAATAACCATGAAGCAAGGCTGCCAATGTGCACATAAGGCATTGGAACAAATTGTTGCGGAGTTATTTCGCGAAAAACTATTACTATGGCAGAATATTGAAAAATACTAACGAATATCAAAAAATCTAAAACACACAAAAACTAAATATAAATAATTGGATGGGGGCTTTGCCTACCTGGTTACAAAAACTGAAAGTCATCTATAACTACTCTACCAGGGGCGTTTCCTAACTAACCCTACTGGGTACCTACAATCGTACCTACAAACATGAAAATTAAAATTATAGAAAATTAATGTCCTTGTTTCTCACGTGAAGAATGCAAAAATAAGAAAGAAAAATCTGAAAGAAAAATAGTACTTACTGATTACCATAAAACTGTTTGTACTACAGTGATGGGATATTTTAGCTCTCACATGCGTCTGAACAACGACACGCTGTCGACAACCAGGAAGTATTAACTGCCGATGTCGGGGACTATTGGTGGAAATAATTAAGCATCAACTAGTTTCCTTGCCTTACATGCACACAGGCAGCTCTTCATAGTTATTGGCACAGTGTATTTGTTCAGAGATGTATCTCATTTGGGTGGGTTAGTTGCCAAGTCCAAAATGCAAACATTTCAGGAGAGAGAATTTAAAGATTGTATCCGTGTTAAACTTCAGGGATTCTTTTATTTAATACGTAATGCAATGTAAAAATGTAGTGGACTATGGAGCACACCATTTCGTAAGAATGTAGACCTCACTGCAGGCAATTCTGTAGTGGTGCAAGTCCATTCTCGAATTTTTTGTGACTTACACCACTTGGCAACTAACCCACCCATTTGACTGGGCCAATCGGAACGAAGATGACGCGACACCACACGCCTGTGATTCGCGGACATAACACCAAGATATGGACAGATCAAAACATCCAACGACTGACCAAGTAGCAGGTCTGCAGACGTGCACATAGGCCAATATCCTAAACAAATATGTACAAAGTTCTTTTCCCCAAAACTCACTGGCTCTATTGTAAGGCTTTAAAATAAACGGCGTAATCATATTTTCACGACAAAATAGTGCCTCTAGCAACAAGATTAAGCACGCAAATTTCGCATTACTATCCGATAGCATACTGGACGTGAAGTTACTGTTTACTCACCTGACTTCTGCTGTCAGCCATTAGTTTGTGTGGCAAGCCTGGAGGCTGTTTTCAGCCAATAATAAAAGGTCACAAATTAAAGACGTATTTTGGACATACGCCATTGCAGCAAGTGTTGTGTCAAAGAAAACTAGATAATACACACAAACACACAGACAAGTTAACAAACAGAATGACTGTATTACTGATGGAACTGCTTTTGTGGAATATTTCATTTTCCTTTGTTTGTGTTCTGTTGTCTGGGTGCTTGTTTGTGTTCATTCATTATTCTTGTAAACCACTGACTGAAGTCCTTGTGGAGCTTTTATATGTGTACTTATATTTGCCAGTTGCAAGCAAAGTTCTTTTGTGTTTACTTGTCTGTGTGTGTTATCTGGTTTTCTGTGCGACACCATTTGCTGCAATGGCGTGTGTCCAAATACTTTTTTTTAGTTTGTGACTCACCCCCAACGTAAGAAACGTTCAAAAATAATGTAAAGTCAGTAGTACTAATTTCACTATATCCTGCAATACTGGCGCACGCAGATATGAAGTCAATGACGTCATAAGATGAGTACAATCCAGTGAATTCTAGCTTGTCTTCAAATAGCGCACAATATGCACGTGTCTACGAACAAGTGGAAACCACGCGTTTCGGCGGGACAGGGGATTGAATTTCTTTGAATGTTTCTTGCAACGGGACATAATAACATACTCTACTATTGTGGGCAAACGCCATTGAAATAATATGTCGTCCCAGAAGTCTTAGAATGAGACTTAGAAATAACAAATAAACGAAAAAAAAGAAGAAAAAAAGAAACAAGCCTATTTTGGCTCTAGTCAACACGTTCATAAACCAAAACAGCAGAACATGAAAGATCCCATAAAGGATTAGTCGCTCCACGTCGAATCCTGTCCTAGTTCAGCCCCATCCATTAGTTTACTATAAACGTATAACCTTGATTTAGTGACGAAAGGAAAAATATATATGGAGCATTAAGCTCCGAATACACGATGCACAGAACTTAGCTGATTTCATACCTATTTTTGTGTTACCATAGAGACTAGGGTTACTAAAACAGAGAATGGTATGGAAACTGTTAAGGCTCTGCCACAATGAACTTTTAACTGCCGTGCAGTGCAGTGCCGTGCTGTGCTGGTGTGATATCATCAATGACAATAACCATACTCACATTTTTGCTCTTACTGAAAGTTGGCTACGTCCCGGTATACCATCAACGCTGTTGAACGTAGATGGGTACAATATAATTAGAAAAGATAGAACAATCGGCAGAACAGGAGGTGGAGTTGCTATGTACGTAAGAAATAACTTACACGTTAGAAAAATAGAACATACACAGTTAGACTCAAGTAACATCGAACAGTTATGGTTAGAGGTACATCATATACACAGAGTTATTGCTGTTGGAGTCGTATATAAACCACCAAACATACCATATAAAGACCTGCACGCCCTAGAAAACATATTATCAATAATGTTAGAAACCTATGACGATGTAATCGTT
>PNEQ01054995.1:0-18295 GCA_003012365.1 Medauroidea extradentata
CTATAGGACAGCTATAAAACTAATTTAAAAAAAAGAAGATGGAGGGTGGAGCTAATGAGGGTTGCTAGGTATTAAGAAAACGGACACTAACCAAGATAGTAGGTAAACCATATACTAATATATACGAGACACATACTGAACAGATCCGGTGATCCGGCTCCTAGGCTCCTGCAATAGAACCGGCATTACTACACTACTTGTCACATATTGCAACTGGTTGTGACACTTATTCTGCGCGGGAACTAGAAGGTTTTGAGATATGATGTTGTGATAGACATTTGGTTTCATTATAAACCGTAGTCTTGGTTTCGAAAACGTAATGTTTGAAGACGAGAAAGTGCTTGACCTGTTCATGTAAAAGCTACCGATCTTAGCTTAGTTAAAAAACAATTAAGCAAAGCTCATAACGTGTTTTTGTTGATCTGCTTCTAAGATAAATATTGTTAGTTCTGGTTGTGAAATACGCCAGTGTTTGTGGGAGAGGACAATTTTTTTTTTTAAAGTTGCGCAGATGATGTTTTACTTTCAGAAAGCAAGTGTGGATCTATTAAAGGCACGTATGATCTTATCTCTCATAACTTAATGAAAATATCAGATTAGCCAAGCTGATCGTCTGTTCAGACACTTTTCAGCGATCTTGTTACAACTTTATGACGTCATTGTTTCTTCCAATGCCCTTGCAAGCAATGCAATGATCGTAGAGTGTGACCGTAGAAAGCAAAATTATTTGTACACGCATCTGCACTATTTTATTACTACCTGACTATTTCTTATGGAAGTGACAATACTGTTTATCTTTGCAGTCTACAAGCATCAATATATATTGTTTTCTCCTGCTCATACTTAATTCAGTTTGCAAGGAACGGTCGAATTGACAACATGGAGTGCTTTGATCCAGCAAATCATTACGTTTTTGTGACACCGGGCTTAAGAAGGGTATCGTACTGTTACTGGTCACGTGGTCCGTTGCGAAGCTTTACAGAAATATGCGACGGTACTTATCACAACCTTCATATAAGCGAACCACTAAGCTACGAACCATATTGTCAAATTGTTGACTGTACTACTTATAGACAATGTGCAGTCTTCCACATGCGACAGAAACACAGTTACCCTACTCCGAGGATGATGTAATCAGATTTGTAAGTGTCTCCGACAAGAAGTTACAACAAAATGTTCAAGACTAAGGAGAGTTGTATTGAAATGAAGCAACGAAAAGAAATGGCCAGGTGTACGCTGCTCTGTGCTAGAAGGGAGAAGATGATCGCATCCAATCATCAGTTGCAATAACAACAGTGCGGATTTATTCAGCAAGAAAACGTCAAAGAGGTATGAATAGACGCTTGACTTCGATGAAGAGTTGCCAGTAATCCAACTTCCATGTATTATTTAGTTGTTTTTCGTGTACGCTACACATGGTCAAGAGAACAACGTAATTTTTTACTAGCATAAATATAGTTACCGATGAACTGATTCCTCAGTTATTAACTGATCGTTGAGGAGTAAACATCATACAACCAGGTTCTCGATCAAGAATGAATACTACGCATGATGAACTACCAGTCGCCGCTCAGAGTACGTCTGTGGAAGACCTTTTTCCAGCAACGAAGAAGCACCACTGTGATTTCTGCAACAAGACGTTTAGTAAATCGCACAATGCGAGAAGACATGAGAAGTGGATATATCTGAAAAACCCGTCTCGCAAGCAGCTGCGTTGTGTTAAGTGTCGTATGTCAATAGCAATACAAGATCTTATGAAGAGACATCGTGCAACTTGTAAAGAACTCGTTCCTTTACCTGTAAATCGCTATTTACGAAAGTTCGGATCATCAAGTTGCAAAATGGAGCCTACAGAAGTGAAAACTGAAAGTACCACAACAAAGCAGAAGACTTCAGAATCATCATCTTATAGACGTTCATGTAGCTACTGTAACAAAACATTTTCATGTGCTCGTAATGCAAACAGACATGTAGCGCACAAATGCAAAATGAATCCTAGTCGTAAAGCTTACAGATGTGATATCTGTAATAATTTGTTTGCCCGTGTTGACGACCTAAACAAACACCAGAAAATATGTGCAGGTCTTGTTCCCACTTCAAAAGAGTCATTACCATCACTGCAGAAAAGTCAAGTAAATGCTTCTTCTGAAAACGACGATGAAGAAATGTGTACTGCGTCAATAACATCAGATAAACATGTGAACACCGTGAACAATTCTGTGAACAATACAACATCAAGATACAAGTTTGAACAATACATCATCAAGATACAAGTGTGAACAATGCAACAAGACTTTTGGTTCGAGTTCCAATATGAAACGACACGAGAGAAGTAAAAAGTGTGAGAAGTAAAAAGTGTGTCAAGGAGAAAGGTTATGTTTATTACATGACCACTTGTTTTAATTGCAATCTTCCATTCAAGTGCTATGCACGAACAGATATTCAGGATGATGAACTTCGCCGTAATATTCACCGAGAACAGGTGGCGCATGTAATAAAGCTCGTAATGATCATGTAGAAATGTGTACGGTTTCAGTCCTGAAACCTGTACAGGTTATCAATGAGACAAATTGTAATGGATTCATTTTGAAGGAATCTGCGTTTCGGGGCACTCTGAAGACTTACGTAGCGTCTAATTCGTCAGGCACAACAAAAGATATTTGCTAATTTTTGAACGATATGAAACAAAAATTAAAATGCCAACTTACAGAAGAACTGGAAAACCATGGGTCGTTAAAATATAATGTATGGTTGGATTGTGACTACACTAAACCAGAACCCCATGAAGAAGAATTCTTCAGAAAAGCATTTAAAACAGCAAATGTACCTGTATACAACACACAACAGATTGAAAAATTGTTGAAGCTGCTATACAAAAAATTTGTCAAGAGGAAGAAGAAATGATTGCAAAGGGTTTTGGTTGGACGCTTCTATGTGTAAATCATTTAGAACTGCGAACAAATGTTTTCTTCCAACTACCAATTAGCCTGAAGTGAAATTAAATGTAATTTTTAATGTGTAAATAAATTATTTTCTATTTGTGATACAACGCGTTTCGTTTATATAATATAAAATCTATATGTTTAGACCAATATGTGAAAAATGATTAATGTATAAGTTCAATTATTTTTGCGTTTTCATATCTGACATGTATCATCATTGTCTATAATACATTGTATTAAAATAGCATTTTGTATACGAAATATGTAGTGCCTACACCTTCAAAAAATACTGTAGAAGTCAAATTCAATTTTTTTCTGACCTGAAAATCAGTTGAAATAATGTTGTCAAATAAAATGATGTATGCGTTTTTTAAGTAAACCATTGAAACAAATTATGTTTACCTCTCGAGATAGTCTGATATAAACAAATCCATATCCAGTTTACAAACGAAGCTAGACTGAAGTTATAAGTACATTCCGGGGCATGCTTGTCCAGGTAAGTACAAGTTATTGACGATAAAGTATGAAATTTTAAACATCATCTCAACTGGCTTAACGACCAATACATATATTTTATTACGAGTACTCGCATAATGTTTTAAAGAACAGTTATGTTTTATTAGTAGGATAATATTGTTTTCATAATGGCAAGTAGACATTTACGATTAATGGCCAAGCTATGCATGAATGATGTGTTTAATGATGTAATTTTTTCTAGGGTAAGAAAATTATACGAAATCATTACACTGTTCACTTGAAGCTATATTGTTTGCTGATTTTTTCTGACGAACTTGTTTTAATTCCTCTACATGGTTAAGTATAATTAAACGTCTTCTTGAATAAATCATGCGTTGGTTTTTTTTAGTACCAGTGAAAGACATATCACTTCCAGTCACTTATCTGAAAATTTAACGAATAACTTTACAAAAATACCAGATATGATTAATTTTTTTTAGTTGTAATTTTCTAGCTTACAAAATCCTACATTTGTTCAAGGAATAGGCCATGTAATATTTGTGTCAAGTAAGATCTTTAATGCTGTGGTATTAACGTCATGTTAAGTGTCAACGCAGGTCTTTAAAATGTATGGTAACGTTTTGAAATAATTTAACTGTGATAGCGATAATGATATGCTTAATATTTACCACTTTTATACTTAAATCTCTCGTCACAAAGTAAACTATGATTGTAATGCTCAGTATAGATATTGATAATAGATAGCAGCTAAGAAATAATATATTTTTACGTACTTGGATTATGTTATGCCGAAGACCAGGAATAAAAAACATGCTCCTAGTACATGCGTAGCACGCAAACTGTGATGTCGAGTGTCATACGTGATTTGTTTACTGCCAAATATGCTAATCTTACAATATATTTATATCATAAGGGAAAACGCATGTTAAGCTATGCTTCTGTATTCTTAAAAAAAGTAATACAGCAATTGAAACTACAAAAATGTTTTTGGGACTCTTAAAAATTGACTAGTTCAAACAGCTATAGCTGTAAAATACCAGCCTGACACGCAAATAAAAACAGAGAAATGCATCTGACTGACTTTGCGCCATGCGTTTAGAAAATAAAATGATAGGGACAATGCTTATAGAGCCATGAAAACACTGCTCTAAAGCTAGTGCTCTGTGCATAAATGTGGTATTATTTTGACGTCTGCACTAGTCAAGCACTTATGACAGCTCATTTAGTAAAAATATAAACGTCTCAAGGGCGGGGTGGTAAAAATCTGTTTACCTGTTGGATGTCTGTTAACGAAAAGCTGAGGCTTTAATTTACGTGTTACTTTTATTATTAACATTCGTTATCGTAACTTTAAGAACAAAAAAATCTGTGTAAAGTATTATATACGTCGTTGTAATTTGTTTACATTTATCTTTAATGTTTATTCATGTGACATTGTATGTTGATGTCTGTATAACTGACGATTACATTAAATTGTCGTAATTTTCAACGTTTGTTTGTTTGTTGCGACTGTAAATATGAAGTTATTTATTAAATGAAACAAAACTTAAGTAATCCGAGTCTAAAAAAAGATAGAAATTATGTATATATTACATTCATATTTTACATTACAGACTGTACCAAAAAACGTGAACTGTAAATGTGCGACTTGAAACAGACTTCCAGAGCATCTTTGAAATAATTCTAACCTATTCTGTCCATTTAGAACGTTCAGTACGATACACGTAAAGCTTTTAACGTGGACATACACGAAAGCAGAACAGTAGCCTTCAGCTGGGATTCTGGCCGAGAGCAAGTCATAGAGTTGGAATGTGTCTGCCTACTGTTAACAGACGCATGCGGCCAATGCGTGATGACATCTCCGAGACAGCTACACGTGTCCGCGGAAACGGGAATGCATTGTTTACTGTTATTCTTCACAACCACACTTGCTACCTAAGTCCTCGAGAGGCCTACGGGCTGTTGAAAGGTTTAAGAAAAACGGAAGACATTTGACTTCACCCAGTCTGCCGACGACAGAACGTCTTGATCATTCATAAATATTTGTATTTAGTAATTGAAATAAATACTTACAAGCAAAGTTGTACATTATTAATTATCTGTTTACCACAGGAGATTTATTCTAGTACTTAAGGCTTCCGTATGCATGTACTACAATGGGTTACAAATATTAGTTTATTTTGGAAAGTTTACGTGTTCTCACTCTATCTGTCGAACGAAAAGAAAAATAAATTGGAGAAGTATTACCAAAAATAGTTACGTGCAATTCAAATAGTGTTCCCGACCCCCACAACGTAACTAATAATAACCGTACAGCTTTATTACAAAATCTACTGATAATATTGACACTTAATGATTGTACAGTGATTTAAATACAGCTTTCCAGGAATAAAATAATAGGGCTGTCACGTAAAGTCAAGCTGTTCCTGCACTACCACGGAAGCAGTATGCGCATAGAGTCGACGTGATAAGTGGACTGAATGCTCATGTCAGGAACTGATCGAGTAAAGTATAAGTCATCAGTAAAACCATGTTATTACAATACAATGAGTGTTTGTACACTAATAAATATAAGAGAATGTATTAAGCTTTTTGTTATAACGAAAAAAATTAATAAATAAAACAACATGTAAAATGGCAGGCGCTAATTAATTCATAAGCACATTGTATCTCTATATGAATCAATATTAAATTTCCGAAGGCATACCGAACTAATAAAAAAGAAAATTTAATAAGTCAGCTAGGACTTAGTTATAAGGAAGGTTAATATATCGTCCTCTAATTAAATATATGTGCCAATATTCTACTCGGAAGGTTTGTCATGTGAAATAACACGTAAAATGACTGGTGCAAATTAATTCATAAACACGTATCTCTATATGAATCAATTCTAAATTTCTGAAGGCATAACAAGATATTAAAAATAAACATTTAATAACAGTCAGTTTGTGGTAAATCGTCAGCTAGGACTTAGTATTAAAATAAAATACGTACATGCTGATATATTCAGTTGAAATGAATGAAGAAGTTTGAAAGTGTAATGTTTATCTGTATTAAAGTTGGCTTATTAAGAACGTATTATTTTTAATGTGTCAACACCATTTACGTATGAAAATTTTTTAAACTGTAATAAACATTAAAAAATGTGTACCAATAATACCTACAATAATTTTGCTATGCCTTAATTTCGGTGTATATTTCATTAAACTTTGCTCATAACTAGTCACCTAATATAGAAATCGCCGTGTATATTCCCAGGTGCGAATAGACAGCAGCGTAACGTATATGCTCGAGCTCGTTTTGCTAATCAATGCAACTTAATTCTGCAAAAAATAAATCACATAACTTATTATAGCTTTTATTTTCGGGGGGCCACAAACAAGTTATTGCTGCTAGTGACCAATATATATGTGCATATTTAATGCTGACAGCTTGTACAACGGTGTACTTGACTATTCACATATCATAATTACCTTAAGGTTGTACGGAAAAATTTCTCTACTATTGAATGACAGACAGCGAGATGAGACAAAAAATTGCGACGCCCACCTCCCAGTCAAGTCTATGCAGGTTCTGCAGGGTCGGTCCCTGGATATTAGCGTGCGGAAATCGCGTTGGACGTGGCAGTTCGCAGTAATGACCTATTCTAGACTTTTGAACTAAACATCTCTAGACAAAGAAATTAATTCAGTTTTTCTTCATTTGTATTGGGTCACTTTTTTCAAATGTTCACCGTGACAAAAGCCCAAGATGATGGATTCTACCCATCCAGTATAGACCCTAAGTCCCGGATCTCTCTAGACAAATTCGCATGATTTTATTACGTTTTTATTATTTTATTTTCAGATTTTACCTTTAAGTCACGGCCTGCGAGGCTTGCAACCTTGAACTCTCTAGACAAAATTATACAGCATATGATAAACTGTTTATTTGCTGATTTTCGAATAGTGTATAAATGGCTTAATTAAGCGCTTGGCGGAATATTTCAATATACATAATTATACATAGGGTCTGTCGATGACAAACCGACACAGACACCACGCATGTCGCACGCCGTGGCAAAGTACAAAGGTTTGGATTTGAACCTCTCTTGTACAGAGCACACGTTCCAGATCACTCTAGACAAATTCAGGCGATGATATTATATTTATGTTTTCATATTTGAAGATGTTCTCATTTGTCCTCAAGTCACAGCCTACGAGACATGCGACCTGGATCTCTCTCTAAATAAAATCAGATAGTCGATGACAACGTGCTTTTCGTTGCAGATTTTAAAACAAATAAAAAAATTTAATTGCTCACTTTAAGGATACGTAGAACAGAAATAGTTACTTCTTCTAGGCAACTGATGGCAAGGTGCTTATCGTTGCGGATTTTTTTATGACGCCTGCCCACAACAAGGAACCGGTGACCAAAATATTCAATTGTCCGATTTGAGGTTTCGTGCGTGCATTTATTTGAATCATATAAAAATGATTCAACTGCCCGCTTTTAGGATTCTTCAAATATAAATAATTTTAATACTTCTTGACATAGCTGATGTCAACATGCACATCGTTGCGGATTTATTTGAATCATATAAAAATGATTCAATTGCCCGCTCTGAGGGTTTTACTGCTCGAGCTGTCGGAAGGAAAGTGGTTGGGTTAGTAATTTTATCTAGTTGCTTCTGCTTCTTTTTTTTTTTTAACTGTAAAAAATCGTAGAAAGGAACTCATAGATGTAGGAGATTTAACAACATCGATAATTAAGTATAATATGCATTAAAAAGTACAGACGGTGTATGTGACCATGCCAACATATTATGTATCTAAATACGTGTCTGCCCTTAAAATTTCATAGACATATTTCAAATAATTTTTGGAAATAATCGAGAAATAAGCTCGCGATCTGACAGGCATCGTAGCTAGTCATACTAACTTATTCTCACCCTAATCATGTTCTAGCATTTCAAATTTCTTTTTTAGAATGACAAATAGTCTATAAATAATCGAGACATATGCTTACGAGCTGACAGAATTACGTAGGCAGTCATATCATCTTGTTCTGTATCTAAATACGTGTCTGTATTTTTAAATGTCAAAATTGTTTGAAAATAGTTGAGAGATATACTTACAAACTGACAGAATGCGTATGCGGTCATACTAACTTATTCTTTATCTAAATACGCACCTGCATTTTAAATGTTATAGACATATGTCAAAATAGTTTGAAAAAATCGAGAACTGAGCTTACAAATTAACAGAGCACGCATTGCCATATCAATTTATTCTGTACCTAAATACACGTCTGCATTTGAAATGTCATAGACATATGTCAAAATAATTAGAAAATAATCGAGAACTGAGCATACAAACTAACAGAACACGCATTGCCGTATCAACTTATTCTAGGACTTAATACGTTTGTGCGTTTTAAATTTCATAAACATGTGACTAATAGTTTTAATCGAGAACTTTGCTTAAAAACTGATAAAGAGCATATCTAGTAATATCAACTTATTCTGTATTTAAATACGTGTCGCATTATAAATTTCCTACGCATATGTAAAATAGTTTGTGAATAATCGAGAACTATGCTTTCAACCTGACAGAGGGCGTATTCAATCATATTACTTGTTCTGGTACTTAATATGTGTTAGCGTTTTGAATTTCATAGACAGATGACAAGTAGTTTGGTAATAATCGAGAACTATGCTTAAAAACAATAGTTTGTTTATATCCGAGAAAATGCTTACAAACTGACAGAGCATGTATCTAGTCATATTAACTTATTCTGGTACTTAATATGTGTTTGCGTTTTGAATTTCGTAGACATATGACAAATAGTTTGGAAATATTCGTGAACTATGCTTAAAAACTGACAAAGCGTGTAGTCATATTAACTTATCCTGGTACTTAATATGTGTTGGCGTTTTGAATTTCATAGACATATGAAAAATAGTTTGGAAATAATCGAGAACTAAGCTTAAAAACAATAGTTTGTTTATATCCGAGAAAATGCTGACAAAGCATGTATCTAGTTATATTAACTTATTCTGGTACTTAATATGTATCTGCATTTTCAATTCCCTAGACATATGAATAATAGTTTAGAAATAATCGGGAACTATGCTTAAAAACTGACAGAACGCGTATTTAATCATATAAACTTATTCTCGGTCTAAATAAGAGTCAGCATTTTGAATCTCGTAGACCTATGTCAAACTGTTTGGTTTGTAGCTTCTGGACAAGGGGGGAGGAATACGGCTCGGTCGAGCGCGGAAGGGGTTGCCGCACGATTCCGTTACATAGCTGCATCGCCGGTCACTGAACTTAGTCAACCATTCTGAAATTAGCTCGAGCGAGCCAACATGCTGGCGCCGGCCCGTCTTGTAATAGATGCATTCGCACGAAACTTATTGAATACTGGGCGGCAGTACTTGTATAAGAAAAACCAGTAATATGTTTTTAAAAAATATATTGAAAAATAATGTACAATGTCATACATACACAAAATGTTCGTACATTTTCTTGCAACCTTCTGGTAGTACAAAATTTACTACTTTTTTATAATATAAATCGATATCCAGCTGTTGAATTCAGGCCCATGACCCATCCAACTTACAAACAGCTTGTTTCCTCTTCGTTTTAAGATCTTCTGTACCATAAATACGTCCGGGTACTTTGACTTTTATTAAAAACCAGTTGTCATAGCTATGTCTTAAGCACAACCAATGACTACAAATGAAAAAAAAGACATACATGTCCAGTAGTTCAAGAAATAATATTTTAATTTTAATCTAAATACGTAACTTTTATTTAAATCCTGTTGGCATAGGTATGTCTTTAGAACAACCAATGGCCATAATCGAAATAAATTAGACGTATCCATGCCAAGTAGTCAAGAAAAAATGTTTAAACCCATAACTTTTATTTAAAAACTAGTTGGCATAGGTATGTCTTTAGCACTACCAATGATCATAAGCGGAAAAAATATCCATGCCAAGTAGTCAAGAAAAAAATATTTTAACTTTTGATTTAAACCCATAACTTTTATTTAAAAACCAGTTTGCATAGGTATGTCTTTAGCACAACCAATGACTATAAACGAGAAAAACTTTGACATATCCATGACAAGTAGTTCAAATTTAACTTTAATTAAAACCCTTAACTTTTATTTAAAAATAAATTGGCATAGGTATGTCTATGCTGTATTTAAAAAAAAATATTAATACTACATATACATCTTATAAACTATGCTTTTTCCTGTATGCACTCTTGGCGTTAAAAAACTTTAAAATTCCATTTGACATAGTTAAACTTAAATAAACATTTTTTAAAATTTATATTTAGCATAGGTATGAATTATTAAAAAATTAAACTTTAATAAAACTTTTAAAATCTCTACTTAGCATAGATATGAGAGAGAGAGAGACTATACAAAAATAAACTTAGCATATGGGGTATGACTATAATTTATAAAAACATTTCAAAACGTCACAGCCGCCATCTTGGCACCACACCCTGGACCCTTTGACATACTAAGCATAGGTAAGTCTATTTAAACTCATAACATTAAATACTTAGCATAGAGGATATGACTATAATCTTGACATACTTAGCATAGGTATGTCAATTTAAACTCATAACTTTAAATACTTAACATAGGCGTATGACTATAACTTTTAAAATCATCAAGTTTAATTTAAAAAAAACATCTCTTCCACATTTAAGCATGCGCCTAACACAAATGCACCCGTGGTCATGCGGTCAGAGCGCTTGGTCGGCGTACCGAGGGGCGAAGGTTCAAAGCTTATCTTCGGCAAAGGATTTTTTACTCTACTCCGCTCCAATTAAAATCATAAGGTCCAATTACCCATATACACACACTTGAAATTTCGCCCTTACACACAGCACGACACTAGCACGCTCTAGCAGGTAACCAAGGAAGTAAACTTGGTGGCGTCCATGACGACGCGACTGCAGCGCTCCAAGTAGCAAACAGGAGAACCAAGATGGCAGCGCTCCCAAGCAGACGACGCGATGACGTAACAGCAGCGCCACAAGCAGACGACGCGATAGCAGCACCCCAAGAAGCAAAGAGCAGAAGCAGACGTGATGTCACGATGACGTAACAGAAGATGTGACGTCACGATGACGTAACAGCAATTCGAAAAATCCAAAATTTAGAAAATCCAAAAAAATTCAAATTTGAAAAATCCAAACCAAAATGGCCGTCTAAAGGTCAAGGGCAATCCAAGATGGCCGCCGTGACGTAATCCAAGATGGCCGACAGAAAGGTAAATTTCGAGGGAAAAAAGGGAAAAAAGGGAAAAAAAATTCCATGGGACCACGGCACCACACCCTGGACCCTTTGTGCTTAAACATACATTATCCTACTACTATCTATGTTAATAATTTATTTAAAAGTTTAGTAAAATTATATCGCATCTAGAACATAACTTGTCATTTTTGGTTGGTAAAGTGTACGACTTGAGCAACATAACAGGAAAAGAAACAATGTAGATGTGCAGAGTACATAACTAGATCGAGCAGCAGTGACACCAAAGTATTCATGGTATAGTTGCAAGGAAGAAGGGAATAATGTGGTAGAAGCAGAGAGAGAACGAGATCTATATATATGTAAAGAGAGATGGAGGTTCTTGCAACGGACGTTGAACAGTAGCATCAGGTAGGAAACTACGCACAACTGGACACTCCAGACAGTTTTACAATACTTCTTAGTCCAGCCTTGCATGTATGTTTACGTTACATGTCCAAGTTTACATCGCTGTGCAGCTTGCAACTGCAGCAGTAATGCGCCGACCACGTGTATTATATAAACATATACGTGTTATGATCATCAATAAAGACAGGATACATTTGTGCCTTCATTGACATGTAGGCTATATTAAAACATACCCACTTACCATGGATTGTTTTCTATAATTGTGCTAGTTTTAATTTTATTACTTTATTTTTATTGTTTCAAAACTAAGAAAAAAACCGCTTAATAAATAGGAAGGCAATAGGAAACGTGAGATAGACGGACATTTTACGCGTAATCAAAAAATCAACGAATTGTTCACGAGAACATGAAGAGTGTGTTGTAGTATGTATTTGACGTTGTCAGTATTGTCCTGTCACCATATCTCGCCACACTGTAGGAACCAATCTTCCAGGGTGATAACCCGCATTATTTTGTCGCTAAGGAAACACAGAAGCATTGACAAGTTATATACATGTCACCCTGGTCGGCTTGGTGTGGAGGCCTCAGATACAGCGCGCGCATATATAGTACAGAGCTGAACATCCACACCAGCATGAGAAAACACCCACCACTCTGAATCACCAACAAGTACAGCCTGTTTATAAACTATACAGTATCCTCGAGAACCACTCACAGTCCTGATGACCGCTTACATACTCAAATCACTACATGTGCAATATTATAAGTGGTTACATCCTTCATTTCGTATACTGAATGTATAATTTTTAATGTTCAGAGTATTTAACATAATGTATTGTTTACCATTCGCGTATTTTACCTTATTAGTTTTATTACATCAACTTTGGGATGGATACGCAATTTTCAAACGAATATTCCTATATTTATTTCTAGTGAGAAAGTTCAAGACTCCACAAGTAAGACAGCTTAGACACCTAAGACGAATACATTGTTACACACAAAACAGGATGACCCAACACCGCGTCACAAACACAAGCCTAGACGAAACAACGAAGAAAACACAGAGAACAGTCTTTAAGTAACTTACATGATACAAAATCAGAGAAGTGGCGACCCACGTGTCGCTGCTTACGGAGGTCACACAATTTAAAACGTAAGTATTTGACTTCAACATTTTACTTTACGAAAGCTTTCAATACATGTCGTCTTATGAGGGTGAGGTGAAAGGATATTAACGACGTCTAAGAACCAATAAGGGTGAAGTGAGATGAAGGAACATCAAAATTTCCTAGTTTGATCTAGGATTCGACCCCAGGACCTCTTGCATCGTAGACCGGCGCCTAACAGACGACGTCATGGCGTCTTGTAAACAATGGAATCGGCTATGCTAATGTCAAGTAGCCTTTGACATGACGTACTTGATCAATTGAAAGCCTAATGTCAATGTGAAGAAAGCCGTTGTTAGAGAACCAATATATATGTTTGTTATAATGGTAAAAAGTACTCTATCATTACAATTTAAATAAATATTTCTTAAATGGACTCGGAAAACATTGTAAATAGCGTATCAGTAAGTGAACTGTGTTTCGTGAATAGATGGCACTGCTGTTTCTCTTAAAGATATTTTAACATATATTGAATGATTAAATAATTGGAGATTGGTTTCGGGATATTTACGTAATTTATTTTATAGAAAATATGTGATTTCAATACAGAATTTCCTTATCGAAAAAGATTCTCAATTGGTAATAACAGTTGTTACTTGCACTTTAAGTTTATAACGTATATTGATGCAAGTATATAATTGTGTAAAGACGGTTATCAGCTTGTAGGCTGAAAGGCAGCTGAATGCTGTAGGCAGGAAACAACTACCAAGAATATAGAAAGCTATATACTGGAATCGTGGCAGTATACTGTCCAAGGAAGCACACGTGATACTCGGCATAGGGAAGTACAACGCGCGACAATCCTATCTTAATTGAAACATGACGACTAGCAAGTTAACAAGCGGGACACTAACTACTCGTCATATCTCCTCAGCCGAGCAGCCACTAGTCCCTCGAGCTGGCCACCCACAGACATTTTAATTGTATAACTTGCTGTATCTAAATGGATGGACTAAGCCACAAGAGACGACACGAGCCACTACTGAATTCTTCAAGTCTCAGGTCAGCTTACCTTCGTCGACACTGCATGAGCTTGTGGAAAAGTGCAATATTGGCGCAATGGCTTGCGTCCCTATATCTGTTTGTCACCGAGGTCATCAGTTTCACTATTTATTATTCACTTTACTTACAAATATACATTTAAAATTATAATGCACGCTGTAAAACCCGTATATTTTACTTCTCCACAAAATGAATTATCGTCATGCAGTAGGTTTGGATCATCTGTTTTAACCAGCAATCTAGTATTGTCTGAAAACTTTGTAAGAAACGGCTTTTGCCAGGAAAATTGAGAGATTAACATATAACATATTTATCTGAATTGTTTATATCACGCAGAGTAATGAAAATAGTGTAAACATTCGGTTAAGTTACTAAAATTCTAAATAAACAGAGGTGAAAAAAGAAGATAACATTTTGTTTGGATTTTGAATAATATACCTTGTACCCATACTGTACACCTGTTTCATCTTTAACCAAACAATATTTCTACAGTCCGGATCGCAAGATTGCGAAGCCGTTGCCAGTACCTACTTAACATTAGTGTTTGAGCTTCGTCGTGTTTCTCATTCCTTATTAGGTTTCTGCAATCAATCACTCCCAGATCTCGTTATCTCGTTAGCAGGTACCAAGTTTACATAGACTGACTGGATGAACAAGACCTATGTAAATAAACTCATAGTATACATTACCATAGTATAGGAGTCACTAAATAGACAGTATGATAAAACTGTGTGTTCCAGAAATATTACAGGGTATTCAAGTGTTAGGAAACAAAATTTAGCATCCAATAATCTGAGCTATTCGTAGCACCAAGGCACAAAATAACTGCAATGAGTCCAGAAAATACGCGCATCTTTAATATCCACCATTCGGTTATCTAGAAGACACACGCAGGTACTATGTACAACACTTCTTCCCAAGTACAATTTTCATCCATTTCATAATAGTGTATAGCACCTTTACTTTAACGCCAGTATAATTCGTAAACCGTCATTGTATATGTGTATCACTGTTTGACGCGGTTGTGAAAGGTTTGTAAATGTGTACATTTGAAACTGGGGATGGCGTGGATAATGTAATGATTGAAGTGGCTACAATATACAAGTAACACAATTTGGTAAATTTATTTGAAATATGTTTATACTTATAAATTTAGTTTTTTGTCTTGCATCCTAATTGGCAATATGCATTAGCGTTTTGTATTGTCAAACTGCATTGTAATAAATTTGATATGACTAAAAGCTCCTAAATTTGACATGACCGAATCGGTACAGTGCTCGTGCAGATATTTATTCTGCGGGAAGTACACCTATTTTTTGTTTAGAAACACGTAGTTAATATAGATCTGAACATTTCTAAAGATGATAATTAACTTATTTGCATAAATTTTTGAGTAAAGTTTAAAGTTGACAGTAATAACAAATCGTCTTCCGTATTTACTGTAACATATAACATTTAAATGGTTAATATAGTTTTATCGAGTTAATTAAAGCATGTATATAACAGTGTTAATTACGGATAAACAGAAAGAACTACAAGAAAATATGGATAACAGTGAAGTTTAAATGTCTCCAATTATTTTGCTCCATTGCAAACTGAAATAAATTACAAGAAATGAAAATGGCCTAGGGAGCTAAAATGTCCGCACGTATGAAATGAATTATTCGCCTACGCAGTATGCAACCCGCAGCACAGTTACGTTTGATAAAATTCACGGTGTGATGTATCGCAGGCACAGAGAGCAGACATGTTCCGTTTTTGACGGCTCGACGTGTCCTCGCCACAACTGCTGTACATTAAGGTGGCCGTCTACCGGTATGTTAGAGGCTCAGAAGTTACGGACTTATAAGAGCGTTCTTGAAGTGTGCCTTAACGAGCCAAACTCTGAACTAGCGTGCAAGATATTCGCCGATCCATTTATCTATGACACTTTAAGCGGCGATTACATTATTTGATTGGTGGAAACTGTGTAGCAGAGCATGTGTTTGATTACATCTGAGTTCCATATACATCAGGCTAGTACGTGTTGAAGTACGTCAGCCTGGAATGAACGTTTTTAGCTTTGTTGGAGGGCTTGGAAACAGTGTTTTTTTATTTACCATGGTTTTTTTAATGAGGTCATTCCGCCCTTAACAGAAGTGTGTTTTCTTTCCTTTTTCCCGATGCTACAGTTGGCACATGTGTACATTCCAAAGTCATTTGAAGTGCATGGTAGGCGTTACACTTAGCAATTAATATATGACCATACTTGTCCATGGATATGAGAGCCATCATTAAGAGTAAGTATTATAGTAACACTCGGCTACACAGAGTTATTCTTGCATATGTAACTGTAACGTCTGTATACTTAACTCACATGTACAGTCCAGCCAAGAGAGACCCAGCAAACTTGCTGCGATAGTGATAGTAAGTCTATGCAATTTGTCTGTTCAGTTGGCGTATGTTCATCATTTAGTTGTCTCAGAACACAATTCGCAGAATAGTTTTATATTTCTACATAATGTTAGCGAAATACTGTATGACTTGAAACTCGATTACTAACTATTCTGAATCATGCTTAGTTCTGTTCGAAATGAAATATAAACTTCTACAAATACTGTGTAGTTTTGTTAAATCATATGCTACTCAAAGGACTGACTAGTGCATGAGATCCTGCTAGTGTATGTCTGGCTATGTGTTTAGTTGTTTTAATATTTCTTTAATAATTATTTTAGAGGAAATGACAATAAATTTATGAGAAAAGTATCTGTGTACAGGCGCCGGAATAAAGGGGCGGCGGAAATGGGATGTTACCAGTAAAACCTACGACCAGCAGCATCGTTCGTCACGGCACCCACGTGCGCAAATAGTAGAACCGACCCCGCCAAGAACTGAACCCTGAACACCTTGGTAGTCTCACCACTCTGCCACCACTAAACGAGAAAAGGTTGACGTTATCTTGCATACCACAACGTAAACTTGGAAGAATGTAACAATACCAGCACTTAATTATGAAGTGTTGTCCTATGACTCAGCTCATTAGGAATATATTCTTCTTTTGAAATAAAGTACGTCCTGTACAGAACGCTACAGCAAATATGTAAATTTGCGTGCAAGCGTCATGTTAATATAATGAGTGTGTGTTTGTGTGTGTGAGCAGCGACACCAAACAGTAGACATGAAAGATACGTGGATGTTGTGTGTGTGAGCTGCGACAAAAAACCAGTAGACATAACAGACACGTGGATGTTCTGTGTGTGTGAGTTGCAACACCAACCAGTAGAAATAACAGATACGTGGATGTTCTGTGTGTGTGAGCTGCGACACCAACCAGTAGATATAACAGACACGTGGATGTTCTGTGTGTGTGAGCTGCGAAACCAACCAGTAGACACAACAGATACGTGAATGTTCTGTGTGTATGAGCTGCGACACCAACCAGTAGACAAAAAAGACACGTGGATGTGATGTGTGTGTGAGCAGCGACACCAACCAGTAGACATAACAGACACGTGCATGTTCTGTGTGTGTGAATTGCGACACCAACCAGTAGACATAACAGATACGTGGATGTTCTGTGTATGTAAGTTGCAACACCAACCAGTAGACATAACAGACAAGTGGATGTTCTGTGTGTGTGAGCTGCGACAAAAAACCAGTAGACATAACTGACACATGGTTGTGATGTGTGTGAGTTGCGACACCAACGAGTAGACAGAACAGACACGTGGATGTTCTGTGTGTGTGAGTTGCGACACCAACCAGTAGACATAACAGACACATGGATGTGATGTGTTTGTGAGCTGCGACACTAACCAGTAGACATGAAAGACACTTGGATGTTCTGTGTGTGAGTTGCGACACTAACCAGTAGACATAACAGACACGTGGATGTTCTAGGTGTGTGAGTTGCGACACCAACCAGTAGACATAACAGACACATGGATGTGATGTGTGTGTGAGTTGCGACACCAACCAGTAGACATAACAGACACGTGGTTGTGATGAGTGTGTGAGTTGCGACACCAACCAGTAGGCATAACAGACACGTGGATGTAC
>PNEQ01054996.1:0-25002 GCA_003012365.1 Medauroidea extradentata
TTTTTTTTTTTTTTTTTTTTTTTTTTTTTTTTTTTTTTTTTTTTTTTTTTTTTTTTTTTTAACCTACATGTTGTGGGTCTTTCAGAATAACTTCATGCAGCAATTAAATGTCATTTGTAATTAAATACAGTATTCATAAACAACAGTTAATTTCTCTACATAATGTTTAAGAATTTGAAGTTAGCATACCTACAAAAGACTTGTATTTTCTATGGTAGGCTAAGATACTTAAGTACATGACGAAGGGTGGCACGAGGACGCAACTCAGGGCTTCGTGATCCCTAAGAAGATGCGCCGGGGAAGACGCCATCCATCCCATTCCGACAACACTGTGGTCACTTCCAACCGTTTTGCCGCTCTCTCTGATGACACCGACCCCACCTCAGTTGACTTACCAGACACTAGTGCTGCCTCTCCTGATGGTCACAGACAGTCTGACGCTCTATTAGTGTCTCAGACTCACACCTCTGCTCACTTTCCTGTACCTCCTGCACCTAATCAATCCACTGCTATACCTGGTCCATCCTCTTCTGTTTCCGGTTCATCTGTCCATGGTAAAGTCACCCCTTCCACTACTACCTCCAGCAAGCCAACTCGAATGCCTCCCATCTCCTGCCTGACATCTCCCGCCAGCTAACCCTTTGTTGCCGCTGCCCGCCTTGAGCAAGACCAGACCGGGAAGCTGAGAGTGACTTCTGTTGGTGACCAGACGTCCTTTTACACAGACAACCCTCGCGACCATGACCTACTCTATAACAAACTTGCCTCCTTAGGCTACCGCCCATTTACTTCCCTAAGCCCAGACGAACGTGTCGACAGACTGGTCATACGACGGTTACTGCTAACTGTCACTGTACCTGAACTAACTTATCAACTGGTTGCCATTGGGTTTCCAGTTGGCTCTGTAACCAAACTACATATTTCACCTACTGCTACGTCTCAACCTTTCCTCGTGACGACGACTAAACAAGGAGAGGCAGCACCTTACTACAACCTTAAACACATCGGCTGCTGGGTGGTGACTGTGGAGAAGTACCGCGGATCGGGGAGGGTGCCACAATGCTATCGATGCCAGGGACTGGGCCACTCCTCTATCAAGTGCCACCGGGACCTAGCCTGTTTCAAGTGTGCTGGGGAGCACTGGAGCCGAACTTGTAAGGCGATACCAGACAAGCGGAAGTGTGTCAACTGTGGGGGTACCCACATTGCCACATCCTTATCCTGCCCCTCCATACAGGCCTACATCCATCGCCATCCTAACACTGCTCCACCTTCCACTACCACTGCTACACCACCTGCTCACCCTCGTGCACCTGACCTTACGTCTTCTACTCACTTTCCTCCACCGCGTCCGAACGCCTGGTCTACTCCTCACAATCTTTCTGGCCCTTCTGCTCAACCTGGTCCTCAACCTTCTACTTCTACTGCCCCTCAGCCTTCCACATCTTCCGCTCCACCTCCTCCCCACCCCGGGGTTCCTCCTTCTCTTACTGCCTCTTTGTCCGACTCCCTTCAAGATCTTCTTTCCTTTTTCGGTTCTTTCTTACCTTTCATCCATCGCACTCTCCTAGCCTTCTCACAAGCCCGCACCCCTGCTGCTAAGCTTGATGTTCTCCTCCAAGCATTCCTTTCCGTGCTTGATGGTTCCGCCTCCCCTTAAGGCTATTGTCTGGAACTCCTCCTCCCTCATTCCCAAACTTCATGACCTTCAGTCTCTTCTCCTCACTCATATTCCCCTGATGTCATGTTTTTTTCTGAGACCTAGCTTACCCCTGCTTCCCCTATTTCCCTTCCTGGCTATGTCATTCACCGTGCCGATCGTGATGGTCGGGGTGGTGGAGTGGCTCTCCTTGTTCGTTCCAATATCACTCATCACCGTCGCTCCTTACACCTTTCCCCAGCGACTGAGGCGGTCACTGTCAGGCTTCACAGCACTTCTTACTTTCTTACCTTGGTCTCCGTTTACCTACTTCCACAATTTCCTTTCCCTACTGCCGACATTGAGATCTTTGGTCGCCTCGATGTTCACATTGTGGTTGCTGGGGATTTTAATGCTACCCATCCTTTTTGGGGCTGTCCTGTCACTAATTGACGGGACAGTTCCCTCCGTCAATTCCTCAGACATTCTCATCTTTCTCTACATGCCCCTGCTACCCCTACATTTTTCCCTGCCCAACTCTGTCGTCAGCCTAGCATAATTGACTTCACCCTCTCTTCTCGCCTTCCTGTATCTCAGACATCTGCACACATACCTCTGGTTCTTCTGACCATCTTCCTGTACTCTTTAACATCCACTACCTACCTCATGCCAATCCTAATCTTCCACGTTTTGACTTCCTCAAAGCCAACTGGCGCGAGTTTTCCAGTACCCTATCCGATTCTCTGGACATGTCCATTTCCTTCCGTTCTCCTGCTGACATTGACAGTCACGCCTTGTCCTTCACTGAAGCCAATTCCACTGCTGCCTCTAACCATATTCCTCTCACTTCTAACCGTGTCCTTTTGGCCCCCCATTTTCCTCTCTACATTCGTGATACCTTGTCTCTGCGGAACCGTTTCCATGGCAGGTGGCAGGTTTCCCGCTGTCCATGGCTACGGAGGATTTACCTCCTGCTAAAGTGGGCGGTGCTGCCGCCTGGACGCGGAGTGGTTGTCCGCTCGGGAGGCGAAGCACCTGCAAGCACTCTTTGCCACCTCTGGTTCCTTGTGGTCCCATCTCCGCCGCCTCTGTTCCACTCCAATCCAGATTCCTCCTCTCACGACCCCTGCTGATATGGCTGAAACCGCTCCTGCCCAATCCGAGGCCATATCCTCGTACCTTTTCACCACCTTTTCCTCTGCTCCTCTACCTTCTCTCTACTCCTTGGAGTCCTCGGACGACGAGGATACCCCTCCCCGTCTCACCGATCATGTCTCTCTCCCTATGCTCCTTCCCAACCTTTCTTTTAAGCTCACCACTCCTTCAGAAATTCGCTCCTTCCTCTCCTCTCTCCGGCTGACTTCCACTCCTGGCTCCGATAACCTCCCAGCTCCAATTCTACGTTCCTTGCCTCGCAAGGCCATAGTCATCCTAACCCGCCTTATCAATGCTATCCTTCTGTATTGTCACTTCCCTACCTGCTGGAAAACTTCCATTGTTGTACCCTTTTCTAAACCTGGCAAGCCTCCCTCACTTCCCTCTTCATATCACCCTATTGCACTTCTTCCCATCCTCTCCAAGGTTTCCGAGAAAGTCATTCTCTCCCACCTCATCACTTCCGTTGACTCCGCACACCTTTTTAGCACCGCACCAGTATGGCTTCCGTCCTGCTCAATCCACCTCCCATGCCATTGCTCGTGTGGAGCTCTTGATGGTCGAGGGTTTCACTCGACGGCAACACACGGGCATGGTTCCCCTCGACCTCGCCAGAGCCTTTGACTCTGTCCCTCACGCTCAACTCATTTCCCGTCTCGCCGCCACTCCCATCTCTCCTCATCTCGTCCGCCTTCTCTGCTCATACCTGGAGGGTCGCTCCTACCGGGTGCGGGTGGACGGGGTCCCTCTCACACTCACATCCCATCCTCGCTGGTGTACCTCAGGGTGCAATCCTCAGCCCACTCCTCTTTCCCTTACACATATCTGACCTCACCCCACACCCTGGAACCTTCCTCATTCAGTACGCTGATGACACTTGCTTGCTCGCCTCCTCTGTCAATGAACGCCTGCTTGGGAAGCGCCTCAGTCGCAGCCTTACCTCCCTCAATACCCAGTTCCTACGACACGGCATTGCCATCAACCATACCAAGTCTACCTCCATTCTCTTCTCACGCTATCATCCTACCCTTTCTCATCCACCTTCAGTTTCTACTGTTCTCATTCCATGGTCTCCTACTATACGGTATCTTGGGGTTCTCCTTGATTCCAAGTTCTCCTTCATCCCTCACCTTGATTCTACCATCTCTAAAGCCTAGGCAGTAATGTCCCAACTTGCTCCCATTCTTCGTCCTAACTCTGGTACTCCTCTTGACACCCGCGTCATAGTTTACCGTTCATTGGTCCTTCCCATAATGACCTATGCTTGTCCTACATGGTCCCACTCTTCTCTTTACAATCTACGGCATCTCACCCGCTCCTATTATCTTGGTCTCCGGCTCCTACTTGGCCTTCCTCGTGCCACCCTTCATCAATCTCTCCTCGACCAAACTCACATGCCTCCCTTCCATTCCATTCTCGCCAAAGCCACCATCAAGGTCATCCACAAATGCACCAACCACTCCAGCCCTTTCATCCGGCAATTGGGTGACCCTCCACCGGTCGCTGCCCACCCACGACGCCCTCTCTTCAGCGTTAATCACCTGTTGGACAACGTCGCCAACGAAGGACCTGCTGCCATTGCCGCTGGGGACCCCGATAGCTAAGGTTGACCCAGCCCACTCCCTACTCTAGCGCCCTCCCACTGAAGACTACAGCACCATCACAGAAGACTTCCAACCGGCCACCATCACAGAAGATTCATCATCACCGCCCTCACCACTGCTTCACCATGGATCGACCAAGACTTCACCTTCAAGATTGAGTGCACTCCACACCACCTCATTGCACCCTGCCACTCATCACCATCCCATCATCCAGCAGTCTCACCGATTCACCCCCCCCATCACTTTTTACTCACTAGGACACTTTGTTGTCGGAATGGGTAAGTGTACATATGTATATTGTAAATTATTGTACCATTAAATGCCTTGGCCACATGAAAATATTTTGGACGGAGCTGGAAGACACTTCCGGCCCACATAAAAAAAAATAGTAGGACAGCTAGCCAGCTAGCCAGTAGTTATTATCAGGCAGTTCAGGGACATTGTTGTATTGTTGGAGGGCTGGGAGCCAGAGTGTCTATGATCAACATCTCGAGGAATTAAGGGGACTTTGTCTGTCAGCAAGGGGATCTCTCGCGAGTTTCGGGGTTAGGGACCCGTCCTGGGTCAAGGCTAGGCGTCAGTTCCGGCAGTCGAACGAGGGGGGCACTTGTGACTGTCGGAATAAATGAGGTAATCTGGATGGGTGTGCGTCATTTCCGTAGTAGCGAGACCGACAACCCCCAGGTACCTTCTCGTCCAGCTTCCCTTCTGTCGCCATCATTTCATGAGGAAACGTGTCAGCTAGGCTCAAGTGGGGAGGGGACGAGTGCCAAGCCCTGGTGGGCCGACGCTGTTGGGCAACGGTGGGCGTGGAAGCATGTCTTTCCGGGCCAACGGTGGTCAGGCGGGGTCCCATACTTGCCCAGTGTGGTGGGAAGAACTGCGCTCGCCTAGTGTGGCGTAGCGACCCGCTTACCTGGGTGGTGTGATCCCTGCGCTTCCTGTGTGAGGGAGTGACACCCAGTTAGAGGGAAACAGAGGTGGTAGGCTCGCCCGGTTCGGGGAGGACCTGGTCGGACGCTGGCAGGCTACGGTGGACGTGGAAGCACGTCTAGCCGGGTGTGCGGCGGTCGGCTCAGGTCCCGGCTCTCCTTGTATGGCGTGGGCCCCGCACAGGGTGGTTGGACACTTCTGTCACCCCAGCGATCCCTGAAAGGGGTGTGACACCCCCATAGTGCAGGTGTGGGGTTAGTTGTTGTCCTCTCATCCACCTCCATGTGTAACCTACATTCCCCTCCAACATTCCCGCGATAGGCACCGGACCAGGTTGCCCCGAGCTGTCCGGCGGCATCTAGGTACCCAGTCTCCACAGCTCGGCACTGGACAGCACAAGAACTAATTCACAGATAGTGCTTTGCGTCTTCGTTAGAATGCGCTGCAATGCCGTGAGCTCTATTGTTTAATTCTATTACAGATAGAATGCAGTGGTGTGCAGCATGATTATTTACACTCGCGTCACGTGATAAAACAAGTGAGTTTATGAAAAAAAAAAAAACGTAATATTATTTACACAGCCTATTTATAACGAAATTATTACCGTAAACCTAAATAATTTGTCTCTCCGATGCTAAAAAAAACACTTGATTGCCAAGAATTTTTAGCGAGCAGACCAACACAAGTTTTTTTCACGAGCGCAGCTGCATACAAGCTGCAATGGCCGCCGCCGCCGCGCATATTTAATATTATTTTACAGTTGTCTCGCAAACTTTGACTTCAGTTTTCAATAAAAACAGTTTTTTTTTTTTTTTCATTATTTTTAATGGAATTTTCCTTAATTTTATTGGTGGAACAGGCCGGAGAGAGACGGAATTATTGACGGCTCGGCAGTGTTAGTCATCACTTCTCACATGTTGATGGCACGCACAAGAATGGTCTAACTCACCATGCGCACGCCTGCTGAACGTTCCACTGGAAGTTTTTTCACACAGATCTTATATTTTCACTGCTGTGGCTTACCCATCGACGGCAAATGTGTTTTGTTGTTGTTTTGAACCATTATCCTTTTTTAAAATTACCTTAAATTCCGACGAAACATGCCCGAGGACTTGACTTTTTTTTGTTTGGGGGGGGGGTGGGGGGGTGAAGTCGGAGTTAAAGTAACATCGATTTAGAGTAAACATTTTCGGGTCCCATGGCATTTCGTTAAATCGGGGTTCTACTGTACATTCAAATGCAGAAAGGACTTCACTACTAACATCACTTGCAGCAAGTACATTTTCCAGAACACATATTGCACTGCCTGCATCTTTTCTGCCTGGTAGTGTACACACTGTCTCGATGCTGTTCTCACCTTTAGGATCATCACAATCACTGTCCTCACAACCCCCTACTGAGAGTTCATCCTCATTTTGCTGTTGACATTTTTCAGATGACTAAGATGGACCTGTGAGTTCTGCTGTTGGCATGGGACTGGTAGACACACTGTCGTCAATATGAACAAACTCTTGAAAATCACCAACTGCCATATGTTTCCGTAGACCTTCCCATCCCTCATCTGGATCATCAGTCCTCCTCCTCTGTTTGTTGGCCTAACCCACTTTTCACAAAACAGTTTTTGATAGTTTCAGGGCTAACATCATCCCAAGACACGGATGTGTTGTGGATAGCATTTAAGACTGTCTACTTTTAAATAGTCTTGTTGTTCTCAAATACCTCACCAGGTGGACTCTGTATTGCCTTTTAAGGCACTGTATTATCACCTGGTCGAGTGGTTACAAAACACTTGTGTTTGGAGGCAGGAAAAGCAATGAAACATTTTCTAGTTTCATGCCATGAGCAGTGTGCGATACGCAGTTGTCTAGGAGTAGAAGAATCTTGTAGTTTAGAGTAGCCATTTTCCTGCCAAGTTTTATTAGACCAGGCTGGAAAATTTTTGTGGTCATCCATGCTTTCGTATTCTACTCATAGTCTACAGGCAGATTTGTAAATAACTAGCGGCTTTAGTTTAGTACTGCCATCTTGGTTGCAACACAAAAGTACTGTGATACGAGCTTTGCTGTTTTTACCACCGTGACAATTTTCCCCTTTCACAGCTTCTGGTCACCACAAACAGTTTTTGTGATTAAATTATGCCTGCCTTTAAATTGCTGAAGCCACCCATTGCTGCTCTTAAAATCATCAAACTTCAGCTGCAGTGAAAGCTGATCAGCCTTTTGTTGAACAATGGTTTTAGATAAAGGCACATCTGCAGTACGCATCTGATAAAACAACTTCAACAATTGTGATTCTAGCTGTGAATATTTACCACTGCACATCTTTTTTCGCTTTGCACCATCCCACTAATGCATGCTTCTTCAATCTTCTCTCGTTTTACAATTGTAGACAATGTTGACAAAGAAATTTTATTAAAAGTCCTCAGAAATTTGTGTTTTTGTTTATTCACCCTTACAAACAGCACAGATTATTTTGATTTTTGTGTCCAATTAAATTTCTGTTCTCTTGTGCTCTGTTGCCATTATAAATTAGTACAGTATGTAAAAAACTACAAATAAATTAATTTACCATTCACAAAATTTTCGTAGTTCACATCAACTCTGGTTTCAAACTTTAAAAAAAATACACCAAGGAATGTAGGCTTCAAACGAATTATGCGTACTTGATGAGCTGTAAAAGTGTACTAAAGTGGAAGCACCTGCCTGGTCGCCGCATCAAGATAAAAAATAAGACAGTGTTTTCAGGTACAGCTCCGTAAAGTTGTCATAGCCACGAAAATTTTTGAACCCAGAAGACTGGTATGTGTACGAAGAAATGGGCATAACGAGCGAGTTTTATGGTGTCATACCACAAAAACGTCAAGAAATGGTCCGTGCAAGGGGAAGTAACGAAAGAAAACAACCTGTGCCTCGCTTGCAGCTGTCGTACTCATCTCGTAACCTTGTGCAAGTGCCTGCAATCACAGCAAACACTTGGCCTGGAACTAATGTTCATGGCATGTGTCTTGTAGGCTTGTAGCTGCTGTAACCTTAACCAAGAGCGTGCCACCACATCGAACACTTGGCTTGGAACTAAAGTTCGTGGCCGTTGCTGTTTGTAGATGGGTGACGTCTCGGAAATTACATCTAAATTAATTTTGAGCATGTCATCATGTGTTTTGCTTCATAACGTGCATTCACAGCGCCACTGATACAAACAACAGCTGCCACAAACATTAGTCTGTATACTTAAGTTCCAAGCCAAATCAAGCTGGTCAGAATACCGGGAAAAGTATGCCTGGCAGGCTGCGGCAGTCTACGTGAGCAGACGGGAGCCAGCCTACCGGCAAGTGGCACACGCAACACAGTTACTAGTGTAACATCTCTAATGTTTATATAAATAAGGTTCATGTTAAATGCCATGGTCTAGTTGTTATATAATTTTAGTAGAGCTAATGAGCTTCTCTTCATTTTAACTTAGGTGTATCGGTTAAAAATTTGAAAAATATAGATCAAAGCCAAAAAACTGAGAAAAATTAAATAAAAGTTATCTGCTTGCTGCTGAAACACAATAAATCATTTAGAATAAGATGTACTTATCTCACATCAATTATGAATTAGATGTTTCCAGCTTCTCTTCCAGCTTACATGCCATTTTACTACTTTATAAATTCAGAATTCAATATTTCACAACATTTTTCAGGTATTTTAATTTAATTCTTCTCAAAAACTTCCAAACAATATTACAACCAAAGATTACCTCAACCAAAGAGAAATGTTTACATATCACTGTGATCTGAAATGAAGCTATGAAATACCGTAAGTATTTTTTTAAAACAAACTTTCTAGTAATAAATAAAATTGAAATTATAGCTTTCAAATTACATCACATAAATATCTACGACAAATTTTGAATTTACAAATGTTACACTAGACAATGTCATATTGCACTCGGCTTTGTATTAACCGTTTATTTTCGCTGGGTGGGAACGCCGCTACATCGTATTACATATTAACGAATATTTGTATTAAGCTGAGATATTAGCATGGTTTTGAATAGACGGTCTCACGGGGAATTGACAAAGCATAATATTAACTGGAAGTTTGTATTAACTGGGATTTTATTAACGAGGTTTCACTGTAGTTAGCTATACAGACATGTTTTATCAACGCCAGCCTTTTAAGATAAAGTTATTGCATTTACGTACTTTTCTCAAAACAATTTGATTCACATGATTGAGTCAGTCACGAACAAGCTAACCTAAAAAACATGTTTCATTATTTGTGGGTTTTTTTTTTTTGTGTGTGTGACAGATTTTGTTAACAATTTACATAACCCAAATTTTTGCTGAAAAAAAAAATTTAAAAAAAAATAACAAGTTATACACACAGAGTTTAAAAAAAAAAAAAAAAAAAACCTGCCAGAGTTGTTTCTTGGACATGTTAGGTTTTTTTGATCACTGCAACACATGAAAGCAAACTTTATTTGGATCACTTATTGAACACCTCCAGTGGAGTTTTACACTACACAGCATAACATGAATAAGTTTATAAACTTCTTTTGTTGTTTTTTATTCTTATGTGTTTTGACTTCTTAACAAGCTTTTATTTTAGCAAAATATATGTAGGAATGGTTAGATGAACTGTACTCGGTTGGAATTGTGTACTACAAATCGTAATTATTATCACTTTGAATACTTCACAAAATGTTTCTAGCGTATGTAATATGCAATAGCCACTCATTATTATTCCCATCCCATGTATCAATTAAATAACTTAAAGAATTGTTTTTTTATGTAAACATTCTGTTATTACAACCCATTGTTATAACAATTTTTTTTTTGTTATGAACTCTAATAGTAACAGGATTCCACTTCTGTATTACCACAAAATATAAGTGAACACATGCAAACAGCAGAACAAAGAGAGCATTTTGAAAGAATGAAATTTACTTCCAACATTACAACACTTTAAATGCATAAAACCGATGACATTACCGTTAACACCATATCCATGGCATCAAGTTTTTTAAACACGAAATGTTACCTGTAAATGATGGTGGAGCAGAAGACACCAAGGAGCCAATGGTATAACATGTGTGCCAGCCCTGAAGGCAGCAGCCGAGGCAAAGATTCTAACAGGTAGTTGAGAACCACACCTACACACACACACATACATACCTATCTACATGTATTAATACTATATCAACAAATTTATTTACAACTTTCAATTAATATAACAGAACCCCCTTTCCAAACATTCTTGGATTTTTTACTTTCCATCACTTCAAACCTGTTTCCTCCGATCCTACGCAAACCTAATGCAGGTTGACTTTACTAGTATAGTTTTTACACTTTCCTGCATGTCATACAGTTTTTGTTAGGTCCCTTAGGCATTACAATTTGGGGTTTCACTGTATTAAAACTTTTAAATGTTAAGACTTCTATTTGAATGAGTCACAAACATTAAGATTTATTCGTAACTACTAAACGTATAAAATGATAAAAAAAAAAGTGTACAGTAATTTTACACTTTGATCACTATTTTTTGAAATATGTAGTATTAAGGTGTGTAGTTTTAAAATTGTTCAAGTACATTATTTCATCCTCCCATCAGCCAGTCAATAGGTAGCACCCCAATAAAGCACAATTTTTAGATGGCTACATTATTTTTATGTGTACCATTTGGTTAAAACATGAAAAATATTCAAGTGGTTGCTTCCATTTTAATTAATCAAATTTAATGAATGCCTTTAAATTATAAATGGGACGGTTCCAATTTCTTTAGATTCTTGATTCCAGCCATATTTTTCACGATAACTTTGATTCTCGATTACTTTGATCCTAAGTAGTTATGAGAAATTTAAATTCTAATGGCTGCAGTTGTTTAAATAAATTAAGACGAAGACGAAAAGAAGATGAAGACGACGAAGAAGAAGACGATAAAGAAGACGACGAAGAAGATGATGAAGACGAAGAAGACGATGAAGACGATGAAGAAGATGAAGAAGACGAAGAAGAAGAAGATGAAGAAGATGAAGAAGACGATGAAGACGAAGACGAAGAAAACAACGACGAAGATGAAGAAGACAAAGACGACGAAGACGAAGAAGAAGACAAAGACGAAGAAGAAGATGAAGACAAAAAAGATGACGAAGACAAAGAAAACGACGAAGACGAAGAAGACAACGAAGACGAAGAAGACGACGAAGAAGACGAAGAAGAAGATGAAGAAGATGAAGACGAAAAAGAAGACGAAGAAGATGAAGAAGAAGACGAAGAAGAAAACAAAGAAGAAGACAAAGAAGACGAAGAAGAAGAAGACAATGAAGAAGACGAAGATGAAGAAGATGAAGAAGACAAAGACGAAGAAGACAAGAAGAAGACGAAGAAGAAGACAAAGACAAAGATGAAGATGAAGAAAAAGACGAAGAAGACAAAGACGAAGATGAAGACGATGACGATGATGATGATAAATAATAAATACATAATGACTTTATTCACGTTTCACCTTCTTTGCATTTGACATTTTAATGTAATGCATTTCTTTCTCTAAGTGTTTTTTAATGTTTGTAGTCTTGTGAGATTTACCACCACTGGAATTTTTGGAAGAATATAAATCAAAACTTGCATAATTTTTGTCACACTCAGACATGCTGAAATACTTCAACACTTCACTCATTTTCAGTCCCAATGAACACACACACTTCTAAAATCTTGACATAATTCAGACAAACGAACACCAGTTTATTATTACCAGACTCCAGTAAAATTTGTGCGAGTATTGTGCCTGGGAACTGTGAACACAATACAGTATTTCTTTACTTAAATGTGTTTTCGTATTTTTATATGATAGGCAATGAATCCATGGATACAGGTGTGAGTGTGACTTGGCACAGTGTATAGGCAGTTATAAAAACTCATGAGGTTAGTCTAGAGGAGAGTGAAACTTCAACTCTAGCTGTTTAAGTAGTCAGTCGAGTGGAATATACTTACATACAAAAAAAATCGACTGATAGCTGGGACGCATTCAATCGCGACCTGGCTAACCTCTGATGATCGATTGAGAATACCTACTTAACTCATTCATTTCTGTCAAGTAGATGATGTGGCAGCTCCAGAATTGTTGGATCTGACAATGCTGTTGTGCTAGTCCACCAAGTCGGCCGCGATCAACATGTCAGCTGTTCGGCGCTAACATATTTCAGAGTGAACTTGTGATTTATTTGTGAACACATTCATTTATTAACTTTGCGACATTCAAAAACATTTCAAGAAAGTACGGTAATGGATTATTAGATTGTGATTACTGTGTAAAACTGTCCATCCCAACACTGAACATTATACCGAGCTGTTCGTGTATTTGTATGTTATGCAGGGGCCATATAAGTGTTGTCGAATACGGAATATTAATCTCCGCAGTTAGGTCTAGTTATTTTTATCTTAATAGTAATGTATTTTGTTGACTGTGAATTTTATTTGTGCATCAACTGAGTGTAATATTTTCATTTTACGTGCATTTTGTTTGTGTGTAGGGCTGTGTTGTTTTCCTCTCTTGGTTCCATGCCATTTTCTAACACGTGAGAACAAAACATAACACATTACATACACTGTATCAAAAAAGCTGATTAACTTTTACGTTAACTGAATGAAATCTACATAATTTTTAGTATATTTACTGCATCAGTGGCCAACAAAAGTGACTTATTTATTCAAATGATGAGTCGTCAAGGTTAGCAATTAAGAACAGCACATGTCTAAGAATTACAAACTCACCAAAAAGTTTGTTTCTTATTTAACACATTTTGAAACTGCTCTTGCCATTGAAATGTACACTAGACACTCAATTTTATGAATACTGATGGTTACAATTACGACATTTGTAAAATTGCTACCTTTGCAAAATCAATTGAGGCCAATTTTTCTCCCCCAGTCCTTTTACAAATTTTAAAATTGCATTTTGTCTGCAAAGTGTATCCAATGGGGAGACGATTTTCATAGCGTTTTGAGGGAATAATGGACGAGTTGGTGTTAAAATGTACATTTATATCAAAAGACAGATGTCTCCTGATTAAAAGGGTACCACAGAACAGTAAATATGACCGACCGTTGTCCTGAGAAAAAAAAAAACACCGAGCACCGAATGTCTTCTCGTGAATACATAGTCTAACATCCATATAGCTTCACACAAAAAATGACAAATAATAATTGAAGTGAAAATTTATATCAATAGACAGACGTCTCCCGATTAAAATCACACATACGAACGATCAATATGAACAATCCATGTCACAAAAAAAAAAAATAGAACACCAAGCATTGATGCCTACTCGCGATTCTGTAGTCTTGATGTTCGTAGCATTTTGCAGAAAAATAATCCTAATAAGGTTTACAAGACTCTTGTCACAAGAAACCAACATTAGTGACGCACATAACTTTTTTTTTTCAAAGGTCGCGAGGTTGGTGTACTTTCTTTTGCAAAACCTTCAGAATGAATCAAACTTTCATTGTACATTCAAAAAATTAAGTTTGAAGACTGCCTTTGTGCTGAACTTTGTGAGGTAAAAGTCGAGTTAATGCAAAAACGGCACCATCAACGAGTTCAAACTTAGTCACTTATGCCGTTCTTACCCAATGCCCACTTGTGTTTACATTTCAGAAGCTTCCCCTACTGATGTGTAGTGCTGATAATGCATCCCTCTTTTTTTTTTTTGTAGTGTTTTCACTTAGCTTGCAGTCACACACGCACACACTCACTCTCTCACTCACTTACTCTCTCTTTCTGTCTCTCTCTCTCCGCCACGGCGCAACACTTGAAGCAGACAAAAGTAAACGTACGTCAATCACCTGCATCATGGATAAATTCCATAAAGCCAGTGAATTGACTACAGCCAGGAGAAGATTGCAACCCAAGAAGTTTCTCGCTTTACCAGGAAAATTTAACAAACTACTAAAAACTGTCAAAACTCAAAAAATAACATACAAGACGTGGTTATTTGTAATTTTCAGTGGTTGGGAGTGGGTAGAGGTGGGGTACAAAAAATCCTGCTGTGCCATGGTAAGACAGTCAAACCTCTTTAATACAAACCTGAAGGGACCAAAATTTTGGCTGTTTGTAATAATGAGGTTTGTATTAACAGGTGTTCACTAAACCCTTAAAAAGTTTCTAAAATTTTGGTCACTCTGTTTATTCCCACAAATCAAATAGTCTTTTCACCACCACTACTTTCTTTTAGTTGAGAACTTGATATTGCATATTTTAATGCATAAACAAAATTTTTATTCAACATTTAAAGTAATTATTTCATTTCTTGTTCCATTCACTTTGTATTAATGAGAACTTTGTATTAACAGTGTTTGTATTAACGAGGTTCCACTGTAGATATTATCTTTACCTGCGTTAGTATACGAGTGAAAGTGAGCTGATAATGGCTTGAAGGGGAGGGTTTCACGTTGGAAACAGTCAATGTTTCTGGGAAACACATTTTTCTTACATTTATTACACAAATTATTTCTTTGCAAAGAAAACTTAGTAGCTCAACAATTTTTTAAAAATATTTTATACAGTTTTAGGACAACTGAAATATGATACCAGTATTGTTATGCCACTGTCGTATACAAAATCCAGTCAAAATTTTCACTTGCTGTAAAATTTTGTAATGCAGTTTGTAAAATAAATGTAGAAAAAACAACAAAAATTTTCCTAATAAAATGTATTATTTTACTGAAAAAAATTGTTTATTTTATATTTATGTTTTTGTGTCAATAAAACCAACACCCAGCTAAAAAAAATTATGGAACAGTTAAAATAAGAAATCACATTTGGTAAGGTTCTACGAGGGACCACAGCGGTCTTCCAATTAGTTGTATCCAGGCTTGGAGCAGTCATGTTGGCCTGTGTGTCGAAAAAACTAGCTGGGTGTATCGTGCGTATACAACCAATTTGACCTTCAAGGTTAAATCTAATAATTTAAACATGGACATGAATATTTGATTATATATCGTATAAAAGTGTTAAAACACTTTAAAAGTATGTTGACGTTTATTCACCATAATAATCTTGGAAATAAAAAATATATACAGTTGTATGAACTTCAGAAAAACAATTTAAAAATCTAAATATTGACTGGTTCATAAAAAATAAAGAGAAAAGAAAATCCAGAATCCAAACGTTGTGCAGTGTCCCGAGGGACCAGGACGGTCCTTTGTTATGACTGGATCTACGCCTGGCAAAGTTGTGTGGGCTTAGAGCGGCCGAGCCCACAAGCAGTGTGTGGCGGGCGTGTGCGACCATACTAGTCCCCAGTCACACAGCTTGAGCGGTCGTATACAACCTCCACCGTCGCAAAAGTGTTAAAATGTATTTTGCAAATAAAATCTAATTGAAGCTACATTTTCTACATAAACATTTTAATGCCTATGTGTACACACATAGAATTTCCTGTAACTTAGCTAGTTGTAATTTTACAAAACAAATTTTGATATCACCTAGATGCACAGTGACTTAGGAAAGTAACAATTTTTAACATAAGATTACCGGTTACCACCACCAATACGAATGAGTGCGATAAATCAAATGATGGGCATACTGGTTAAATTCCCTAGCTCTCCTCTATAAGGCTAACAAATCCATTAAAAGAGGTTTTTGTTGAAGTAAGATATTTATTAAAATCACACAAATAATTTTCCGATACTCGTCGCTGAAAAAGACATTTAAAAAAATAATTTCTAGCATTCCACAATAACTAAACCTTATCCACACGCCCCACTACTCTTCTAAGTACGTTAAACCAATACTACACACAGTTTCGGTTCTTCTCTGTACGTTCAACCAATCATCTTCTCACACTTGTATTTACCCAGAGCCGGTGTTCTAACTGAAAACCGTACCCCCACGATTGTAGCGGCCATGTTGTGAATTAACAGCACGCCGCGCGCTTCACTTTATTTGCTGGTGCCAGCGCAATTATTACTCAGTTTTCAAGAACAAAATATGTTGAAGGCTAGTAAAAAAAATAATAACCTACAGAAAGTTTAGTGGCTTTCATTGGTTTCGACTAATCAACGGGCATTTCTGACAGTTAATCAAAGAGTCATTACGTCTGTAACATGTCAATCCATGGGGGGAGGGGGGGGGGTTGTGGTGAAGAGGGAAGTGCCACTATTCATTGGTGCATGCCTGTGTTTACAAACTTGCAGAGTGACTCTGCACTCTGTAGCGAGTTGGTTTCATCGAAAAACAAAACTGAATATGCATGTGATAGTTTCTCATTTAGTGAATTTATCATGTATTGAAATGTCTGGATATACTGCAATAATTTTATTGCCAAGCAAGATGGCTTCTGCAGTTAGTGGCGTGGCAATGAAACGGAAAGCTCAAAGCTTTTAAGAAAAACTGAAGATGTCGTAAATTTAAGCAAATTGCACAAGTACAAAACTTTTGTGTACATTATACAGTTTTGTTGAAACATCTTTGAAGATGTCCTGAAAATAAGTTTTGTGCATTTACTGCCCTTTCCGAGTTACGTAATAGCATTATGCGCAGAAAATATTTAAATCAACTACGAATTACCAAATGTTTAGTAGTATGTATATCCTTTAGCCTCGCTTCTTTTATAGGACAGTATGTATTTCCGAAGTTAGGTAATGTAAATTTCATGTTAAAAAAATTTTTTTTTAATTAAAAACTACATTATCGGTTATGAGTATCAGAAATTATTTTGTCAGATACTTGTCAATTCTGATACCGTAATATCGGCAAATACTGTGGTATCGGAATCGGCATCAGCCCAGCACTACTTTATTATTAAGAAATGAGGATAAACAAATTGTGTAACGTACATAGCAGTGCTTACCGACCGAACATTAATCTTTGACGTGCACCATCACATTTTTCAACAGCTTTAACTTTTTTTTGTAAGGTTCCCGAGAGTGTGTTCGTAAAATCTCTACCTTAGTAAAATCCAGCGTTCGTAAAATCGTGGGTCTAGTGTAGTTTTTTCTCATTGATACATTGGAAAACAACAGATAGAGATTTTACTGTAAGAGTAAAATTAAAACACTGGAACAAATCATACAAACAGTAACAAAATAGATTACCTATCATTCAAGTATCAGAAAAGTAAACTACAAAATGTGTGTGTGTGCGTGTGTACACGTACACACGCACGCACACACACACACACACACACACACAAAGCTTTGCACAGTGATACATACCCGTGAGCATGGAGCTGAACAGGAGTGCAGGGAAGTAGTGATGGAAGTAGAGAACTCTACCCATTGCCCAGAAAGGAACATAATGAAGTGCCCAGCCAAGGAACAACCAACCACATGCACTGGACATGCGGTCTGTGCTTGCTATAAACAAACATATGCACACTACAAAAGTAGCAAACCTATTTTCAACCAGCTGTACTTCACATGTAGACATCAGTGGGTAGTATGAAATGTGGGTACACCTGAACAACATTCACCTTGGAGTGTGGTACTCCAGGATACTCAGGTTGCCGCCCTCCTTACAACATTTCAGTGTCTACCCAAACCTTTAAACAAAAATTTGTGACCTTTCAATGGCCTTTAAAAATAAAACGTGTATGTGGATCTTTTTTGTTGTGAGTTTTATTAAGTACTTACGGTTAGATCAACATACTTTATGTACCAAACTGTTCAATATACTTGCACTAAAATGTTTACACATATATCATGAACTTTTTTTAACTTCCTTTCAATGTAGAGTTACTCTATTATATTGGTTGCCGCAACTTCATTTTTTCTGTGTTAGAAGGGAATATCAATTTCCTATATGTTACAGGAATTCTTCATATGTGTGCTTGAAACAATGTATTACAACATAAAAATCCTTCTCAATAATAAAACTTACAATTTTTAACAGATGGCTATGTACAATCAAAGCCTAAAAAATACATACGGTATGTATGTTTAGCTTCAACATTCACTATAGTCGAAGATATAAAATATCACTAAACAGCAACATGCGACTTTAGTCTAGCACTGAATTAAAATACTCTGTAAACACGAAGTACACAGCTTTCTCACTTGAAAACTGAGCTGGACTAGCTCACCCTTATTATGTTCCATCATGTGTTTCTGACCATTTTTGTTTCTGAGAAGAATTGAACCGTGCGCCTACAAGCCCCTGCCAATGAACTCACTAGTCCCCCTCTCCTTTTCAGACGTCATATTTTCGTATATCTTCGGACGGCCTCGGCCGTCTTCGTACCATTCCCACCCCTTTCACCTTCCCCTCCCGGCCAGCTAGCCCGTGCCGCCGACGCTTGCCTCCGGACACTCTGCCTCCGCTTCTCGACCAGCAAGGTTCAAGGGATCAACTCGTGCCCGACGCGGCACCCGTGACTTCTTCTGGTAATGTTTGGTATGTTTTGACTTGATTCTAAGTTTTTCTTAATCCTTTTGCTTTCGCGTTCTGTTTTGCTTTCAAGTAATTAATCAGTTTTCTGTTGTGTGGTGCCGTTTCGGCCGCGAGCTGACCAACGCCCCATTTAACTTACCATGTGGTATGTATTTTGGTTCATGTTATACAAATTGTTAATAATGCCATTTAATTCTGGATCGCCGTTTTGTAATGAATGATACCGTGTAATTTCCGCTAAATAAACCTAGCAGTTATTTGAACTATCTGAGTTTAATTCTGTATTGCTTGAGACTATTTTACCTTGTCCTAGTGTGTGAATTACGTCACCTTTTGGGTTAGTAGTGGGTGTGGTAGGAAGAGTGTGCCTTGGTATGAGATGTGTTTCTCGTCCTAGACTCACAGCCGTCGATATCTAATATTGAGCTGGAAGTGTAAGAAACTGGCACAAAACAACGAAAAATAAACTTTATTATAAAATAAAATTGATTTTAAAAAATTACACTATAATGGCATATTTAGAATTTTTTACTCCGCAGCGAAAGAGTTAATAGTATTAGGATGATACACTTCACGAATTGTTATGGAAATTTACATTTGTTTAATGTTTGAAAACATGGAAAGTACTATTCGAAAATAAAAGTATACCAAACAAACTGTGGAAATTTTCAACACATATTAACACGCTACGAATGACAGTCTTAACAATTTTTTTCCTGTTCAATAAGTAATGAACTGCATAGCTCTAATAATTTAACACTATGTGTTAAGAGGAGTCTTCGCCTGTGTAGAATTTCCACCATTGTCGTGTGGGAACAGCATAGCGATAAGAACCAGTGTCTCATGCTTGACGGAAATCATATCAGCTCTATTCGCAGCGCGTTAAACTAGTGTGCAAAGTTTTCATTACAGTCTTTTTCCTACGATACTTTAATCGGTGACAACATTTTATTTTTGAATAGTACGAAGTTAAGGCCAACGTATGCATCTCGCTTTGTACTTAATGAATTCAGGTAATATCTTCGGTGTTACAACAGTCTAAAAAAAAACTGTTTTTAGCCATTTTGAGAAGCTCAAAAATCATGTTTCTACCAAGTGTGCTGAATTTTTGAAAACATAGAAGCATAGCTTTAAGTGTATATTCTTTTTGTAGATAAACATAATATGAATTAGTTATGCGGTTTCGTGTAAAAAAAGAATACCCATGACACAACTGCAACATCGTCCATACACCAGTCGAGGACTCCTCTTAAGTCAGAAATACTTAACATACAAAAAATGGTGCAGTGTACTGACTGCACATACGTTAATAAAGCAGTCACGTATGGAACAAATAGCACAATAAAGAAAATGGATTAATAAATAACCTGGCACAACAGATGTCATTTCTGTTCTCCGTTTTATTTCCTTCCAAATTACAATTCACAATCAAATAACAGTTTTTTATGTATACCTTTTTTTAACAGGTATATGTAACTGCATTTTTTTTTTGTGCTTAACAGAGTAGAATGAAAAATCTGAGGTTATCAGTTGATATTGTAAACACATCACTACGTCAGCAAATGTAAATGAAGGAAGTAATGATTGTTCGCTTTGAGTTTAAATTATAATTCTCACCACTTCCACTGATAAAAAAACAGTGATTGTCTACTACACAGTTTCCTATGTTATAAGTAACTGATTGTGCAATCTATTAATTTTCACTTAAGACTAAATAAACATAATTTATATTTGTTTCACCAGGGTTTTTTTTTCTTCCCACCATTACAAAACATTGCACATTTTAATTTTATACATGAAATACTATTTATGTCAAAAAGCTTGGCTAAGTGGTTAAAGTTCCTGGCTGGTGGGATTGATTCCCGGTATGCGAGATGAAATTTTATGCTACCTTCCCAGGTTCTGGACTGGGAGTTGTGTTTGTCCCTTCACCACTATCCCTACTGAAGACAATGACGAACCACCGCAGGCTCATCCTCGCCTAATAGCCCCAGGTGGCCACATTGAGACTGCCAACTTACAAATAAAAATGGAAATGGCAGAGCAAAAAAAAATTACTCTTGATAATAAATTTAATTTAAAAATTTTACTTTTGAAGGAATCAATGCAGTAATTGCACTGACAATTTCTATGGAATTTTTTCCACACATTATTCATTTTATAATAGAGGTACACAATGATTTCCGTGAAAATCTTGTAAATTGGAAATTTACGTATATAAATATGTAGGGGGAGAGGGGCTGTACATGGAACAAACTGCGGTAAGTACCCTATAAAAAATTACGTAAGCACATAAATTATGTACATATTTATTTTATATGCCTATTATTGCTGTGATATCTCACAAAATTGCAAATAATAATAATAATAATAATAATAATAATAATAATAATAATAATAATAATAATAATAATAATAGGTTGTACTAAAATGCTTACATCACATAATCAACATGCATAAGGAAACACATAGTAACAGCGTGCCAGCAGAGTTAATAAACAATGAAAGATTTTGTTCAAGATTCTTATTATAAAGATAAACCTAGGGAAGATGCCTGTCTCTTACAGACTATCTAACTTAAGAAAATCATTTTACGAAACTCAACATTTAAAATACGTTTTATTTTCACTTACCGACTACTGTGATGAATCCTTAGGTGAATATCTGAATGTCATTGCAGAAAAATAAGGAATTAATTACATTTTGAAGACTTTAACAAAGTAAATAATCATTGATCACTGAACCAATAAAATAGAGGAAAATAAAACGTGATATACATAAATATAGTCACGATGCTAATTTTTGGATTTTTTTTTTCTTTCTTTCCTTTCTCATCCATACTCGAAGTAGATGGTAAAGTTATTTTAGTTTGTAATTTTAAAGAGTATTCAGTTCTTGGGAAGTTATTGCTTTGCATTTAGGATTGTGGAAATCTAGAGTGTTCTTTAATAGTCTCTCTTGAGTTTTTTTGTAGTCCACTGTTCTTGGTAACCTACAGAGTTTGTTGCCACTGCAGTGCTAGTAGATTCCTTTGCGGGCAGTGTTCCGGTACAGTGTGTAGGCAAATGGCCTTTTGTTATAGGTAGGTGGGGGGTGTGGTGATGGATGTTTTGGTGTCGCCGAACGGTTGTGTGCTGTGGGTCCTTCTGGTACCTTCGGCATGCGGCGGCCTTCCGGGGGCACTAGACGCCTCTGTCAACACTCCCCTGCTCGCCTGTCCCACATTACCAGCTGCTAGTAGGGCCAACGCATGGGCTAGAAGTGCACTACAGCACATTTCTGTCGTTCCGCTCTCGGACAGTCCCCCCGCCCATGACGTCAAATGTCGCTGACGAGTGAATGCCCTGTGGGACACAGAGGGTAGATGTTGCGCCAATCTGGAATGGTCGCTGCTGACCATTCCAGGAAGGTAAATCATGGAAGGTTCTCGACAGTGCAACCAGTAGTTATAAATACATGCCGGCCATGTTTTGGCGAACTTCTTTTGTGAGACGCTTTGTGGGACTTCTTTCGAGGACTTTTTTTGTAGGATTTTGGCGTTAGCATTTTGATGTGAGACCTTTGCGTGAGCTTTTTGGAAGACATTTATGAATAGGACTTAGGCAAACATGGCAAAGCGCCGATGGGTGAGGCATAAGCCTAAGGGCTCGGAATTTCGAATGGCAGGACTTAACTTTAGTTAGTTTTGTTTATTATCTATTTTATTTCGGTTAGTTATTTAATTTCTAAATTTACTTTGGGATAAGAAGACTTCGTAGCCCTGAGATAGATGAGACTTCGCTGGACAGGAACATCAAAATGATAAGTATTCTTTCTTGTTATTATTTTATTATTAATTATTATTAATTTCCCTTTAGTTTTCGTGTTCGGTTTTTATTGTAACAGTCGTGGATACGTTGACACGCATATTTGTTGTTGGCCAGTACAATCGCCGTTTATTAAATGTTTCAGTTGAGTTTGTAATAACAGAAACCATTTTTTTGTATAGTTTGAAGCAATATCTTTTTAATAATGTAACTTCTGTTCATCACTAATAATAACATCTATTTATACATCCATACTTTTAAAATCTTTTTTCCAAATCATACAATTTTATTTTCATTAATGTAATCTTAATTTTTGTAAAATTTTATTTTAATATTTTGTAATAAACTCCAATTATTTGAATTCACTCTTTTATTTCAAGTATTCGAACTTTAGTCCCCTTAACATTAATTGATAGCCCCTAATTGCAGAACGTGTATTTTGATTTAATTACTTTATTTATAGATGATTATGGGTGACAAGTACACGAGCGATACAAGATAGGAGACACGACCCGTATTGGGACGTTAGTCTATATTTGATTTTCAGTACCCCTCGCAATAGATAGTTTGCCAAGCAGAAATTATTATTTTGTTTCAGTTAGTTTGTTGTGCTCTACCTTACAATACTTTATGTAGCTAGGCTACACGGTGGACACTCTGTCTTTAAAGTGATTGTTTTGTTTTTATTTTACTCAAGAAGCTACGTACCGTATGTGTTTATACCCACCAGTGCTGTTTTAATAATTTAAGAGTTTATTTTATCTTTATTGCTTATCGTTATGGTTCAATCAAATGCTTGTTTTATTTACTTGTGATGTTTATATGGTTTCCACCTTGTAGGCTTGCATTGCTAGTATTCAGTTACATACATCCCCTCTCCCAGTCTTCATTTACATTAAACACTTTAGCTACAAACAAAGTGTAACATAACTATCAACACAATGACACTGACTGCCTTCACATCTGTTTAGTTATGTATAATGTATTTCTTTATTTATTTTACTACGCCCAGCCTCGTGACAATATGCATTAAATATTTTTGTTGGATGGTCGTCACTTTCTTCACTATCCCTGTACTGATTCCAGAACATATCATCTGTGCCGTTGAACTTGTTCAAAATTCCAGTAACTTGGAGACTTTTTGTCCCAGTTTCAGCAGGAATCATATCCCATGCCTTCAGTACCCAGTCTCACACTGTTGGTAGTCACTCGCTTCATCCTGCCTGTTGGTGTCAACTGGTGGTCGCTGTTCTTCATCCAGTCACTGTAAAACTTGGTGAAATCTGCCTTGAAAGGGCTACTGACAACAACATCCAGGGGCTGCAATATCTTAAGTCAAACCTCCAGGAATGACAGCCAAGTCACACTTTTCTTCAACCAGACGAGATTTTACCTTGACCATCAAGTGTCCCCAAAAGCTGTCTAGAACCAGCAAATTTAGTTGCCGCAACATTCCTCCTAGACATCAATTTCAGACTGTTGACAACCAATCAATCGTACAGTCGTTTGTCATCCAACTTTTCTCATTTACTCGTACATAAACACCTGGAGGAAATGTTTCACTAGGCAGTGTTTTTCTTTTAAAGATAACGAACTGTTGCAACTTGCGGCCATCTGCAGTTACAGCCAACATTACAGTGCACCTTTGTTTTTCCACAACTTGTAGTTTTAATAGAAACGCTTTTCTCACCGACAAGATTGACAGTTGTAGTTTTGGTCATCTCAAACCACACTAGGATTTCATTCGTATTTCAAATACTTAACATAAGGTAATCTTTTTTTCCCTCAAACTAATTAAAAACTTCTGGTAAGATACAGTTTTTCTTGTGGTATTCTTCGGATAAACTCTGTGTCCCCTGTTGTTCACCGCCTCAAAGAGAGATCCTTTCTCTTCATAATCTGCCATGTCCAGCAGCAACTTCCTCTGAAATCGGTGTGCTGTGTGCTCATCCACCTTGCAATGTTGTTGGATCCTATCTGGATAATTTCGGTGGTCATAGCGAATCCTGATTTGCACGTACAATTAGTTTTCTAGCTGTGTATATTGTGACGAAGATGAAAATCGTGATTTTCTTTACAATTAAATTTTTTTTTTTCTTATGATGCAGTCTATTTTCTGATAAGTTTCTTTTATTTCATGGTCTATTCCCATGTTGGGAGTGAGTATAGTCGAGTTTTTGTGGTAAAGTATGTAGGTTTCTCAGATATTTTTAGGCTTGTCCTGTATAAGTAGTTTGTCTGTGTTTCTCGAGAACTCGGGCCGCAGCGAAGCGCTTGGGCGGGCGGATGCAGTCATGGGGCAGCCAGATGGCTTGCACGCGGGATTGACGTGTGCACATTCCTGCGTGTTCCAGTGGTTTTCCGTGGCGTGTCGTCCTCGTGTCCTGATGTGTTTTGCTGCGTGTCTCTGAGTTGTTTAGAAAACGTTTTAAAAGTTTTGCGTAGTTGGTTTCATTAGCAGTTTTATTGTTCTGCGTCGCTGTTCGTTAGCGGTA
>PNEQ01055004.1:0-13356 GCA_003012365.1 Medauroidea extradentata
GTGCGTGAGTCCCTTAGGCCGATTTAAAAAGAAACTTCTTTGTTATTTTATTTCAATTAAAGCTAGCCGGGCATACTACAACATTACTCAATACGAACCCAATCATCCAGCATTAATCACGTAAGAGACAGAGCAGCGACACCTCTTATCATAACCAAACGCGGGTCGCGAACGGGAGCAACCAACAACAAAAGCGTCGAGGATATATGGAAGTTCTTGCCATTCGTATCGTCGTTTCTAGCTGAACAAGTAATTGAATGCTCCTCCTTTAATTACAACAGAGGTATATGATATGCGCGTTTACAGTTAGTAATAAAATTAACGATGTATTTGGTACATTATGCGTCGGAATGGAAAATACACACAGATTCTCTGTGAAAGGGAAAAATGTAGTACGGCTGTCCTACAAAAGAAGTAAACCTGATGTGAGGAAGACGTTTACGAAAAAGTAAGTAATATACTAACGTTTCTTGTACTCAGGTTGTGCAGTATTACACACACACACACACACACACACACACACACACACACACACATATATATATATATATAACATTATTTATATGCTGTTAACGATAAAGTGATCACTAGACGTCCTCGTTACCCACTTATCTCAACAAATTCATTCTTATTCTTCGACAGCTTGCATGTAACGTGTACATTGTTTAGTTCACGAAATATGTGTTTGAGGAAAAGGATTACTATAATTAGTGGCATATATTCAGATCTTATGCTAGGTTGAATTACCGATGAAATAAATTTAAGGATATCTGTATTTAGTTTTATATTAATTTTACCTTTCTTTTCCTTACCGTTCCAAGTGCTAATAATACAGTGTTAGAACCCAGGCTTCTGGGGATATCGTCACAAACAGCGCTGATCCAGGCACCTCTTCAAGTAGCCAACCAGTGGAGTGTAAAGCCGTGAAGGGAAATTAAGAATGAAATTAAAGGTTGTCTTTGATGGCAAGAAGGAAGAAAAAACAGTTCTTTGTGGCCTAGTAAAATGGACGATACAGGATAAAGAAATGTATGAGATTGATACTTACTAATTTGTCAGTATAACAATAATTATGTTGTCTTCGTGCGAATTATTTTTGTGATATTGCCAGCCTCCATAGCATAGTCAGTAAGGCGCCAGTCTACTGTGCGAGAGGACACAGGTTCGAATCTGGACGGGACATGGATGATGTGTTGTTGTCCTTCCCCTCATTTCACCCTCATCGGATCTGAAGACCTAGGGCACAGACGACTAAGATATACAAACTGTCAACGCCTAGGCTTTTCGTGTTGCACAAAATTTCGTGTCGCCCTGGTGGTGAGGGACCGAAGCTCGGGGTTTTGTAGGTCTGGAGGGTAGCGGTCAGAACTAAATTCTTCAGACAGAAGGCAGGTAGCTAGCTGCCTGATATGCCGGATGTCGCCTTTTGTCGAAGAGACTTGCAAGGGTTGTTAGGGAGAAGGGGGTGGTATAGTAGAGGGTTGAGACTCAAGGTCGCCTGGCAGAGGGCAATAAACGGCAATAAAGCTACGATGCAGAAGCTACCCCAGTCGTCTGATCTCGGGATGAGAATATACATAGCGCAGAACCGAAAATTTCCCCACCACACTGCTGGGTCATTCCATTGTCACCGGTGTGACTTACAGACAGTTTCAAACACAGAAAAAACTAGTTATCTGAAAATGAAATATGTTCTTTTGCAGTTCATTAATAAAACACTCAGTTGCCCTATGTAATTAATACACAAATAATAAAATATAATTTAATCAGGTGAAGTTATCATTAGAAATCCTTGCCTCAAGGGCGTTACAAATTTTGGACTTCTTGTATCATAAATGTGTGAATGTAATACCAATAAAATTTCAATTCGTTCAGGACTACATTTATACAAAATCTGTAGTTTTTGAATATGTAAACATAACAGCTAAATAAAGTTCTTAATTAATTTTGCATTATACCGACAGTGTGGTCCCGTCACGGGTGCGACAAAATGGTTTGTGTCAGGGGAAAAGTTTTTTACTGTCGTCCTGTTATCGTCCAGCATGTTTCATTCATTAAGATGTTAACACACATGAACTAGCACAAGTCACAGACAAAAAATTATGCTTAGTTTTTCAGATATAAATAATTATGCTTTATTAGTACGCCCTTAAATCTGGATACTTTAATACACTGAGAAGACTTTCTTTATTCATGTAACGAATGTCACCATTGTTTGCCTTGAAGTGTTTACCATTGGTATCACAAAGTACGAATAGCAAACCAATTTCAATTCCCATCTTTAACAGATTACTCCCTTTTTTTGTTCATTTTTAGCTTTCCAGGTTTATCAGCGAATAAGTGTCTTCCAGTTTTTTTGGTTCTGGCCTGATTTATCCTTCATCTCTGTACATTACTGTGGCTATATCTTCAGAAGCTTCACTGAGAGTCTGAATTGAATACACCTCAGAATACTTGAATCTATGGGTTTATCCGTCGAAGTAATTTGTTTTTTCTTTATTTTTTTTATTTAGAATGGTACTTGCAGGTTGTGCGAGATATTGGAACTACAAAATCTGGTTGCAGTTCATTCTAATCTGACTTCCTAGTGACAATAGTATTGGGATGAGCACTGGTATTTATGAATATCTCACAAGCTTCGGCTATTGTCATGGCAATGTAAAAAGCATAGGCCTAACAAGTAACATTCTTGGATATAGTTTTAAGGATAACTGTTTGTATTATAACACAGCAGACAGATTTAGATCAAACAAAACTAAATCCTGGATCTTAACTGATCCTGAAAGTACTTTATCAAGCCCTACGGTTCTCAATCCCACAATTGGTTACAAATTACTAAAAATTATCTACAATAATTATAATTACAATATCCTTAGAAACTCCAAACAACAGGAAGACTGAAATAAGTCATTATTCTTAGCTCTATAATCAAAATTATACTTCTTACTTTACTTATAAAAAAAGTCAGACACACCCGTGACAGAAAACATGTCACACCCGTGATATCTATATTATTGTTTTAAACTAATTATTTCACACTCTAAATATTTTTATTCGAGGATATACACACTTGACGTTGTTATGACATAATATGTCTGGGTTAACAAAATCCGTAACTCTTCTGTGGAAACTTTTGTATGTTTTCCTTCACGAGTGTAACGTAGAACACTCTGAACCTAAAACCCCCGAAACGATAATAATCATTCTACAAAACCTGTAAGTGTATGCTGTTTCGTTTTCTTAAAGGTACCTTGATTGAAACATACTTAAAAAAAAAGCATAAGGTAACATCAAATTAAGACAATACCATTATTAACTTAAGACAAGCAGCCACAAATACAAACTTTGAGTTTTAAAATCTACCTTTGCAGACGTTTCTAAACAATAATTTTTGATTATGTTACAATGTTCAAACATTAAATATTTAGAAATTTCTGTACACATATAGCTATAAACATATTTTTAAAATCACTGTAATGTCCCATTTTGTGCGGAATGACCGGAATAGGCTAGTTGTTCCCTCGAATCAGTGAAGCTGTGCGTGCTTTACCAGGTTCGCGTGTTTGTAAAAGATCCTATAATTCTAATCAACGAACCAAATATGTATGTTCCGAAAATTGACTGTTAAGTTTTTTTATAATTAAGGTAATTTGTAGTAAACCACTGTGAATGCATCCATAGCAGTGGGTTTATTTCATGTCCAATGTTATAGTGTGCCCTTCATGACCATGATGTCACTCAGACAAACAAAAACACTACTTGTTATTGATTAGCAATGTCGGCGTACTCGTCTCTATGTATAAATGAAAACACTGACTGACTGAAATATCAAACTGCAGCCCAAACTGCTAAACCTAGGAATGTGAAATTTTTTGTGTGGGCTCCCCGTAGGGGGGGGGGGGAGTACACTTTGTTCGACGCGACACTACTTCGCACGAATTCTACTGGCTTCAGTATAGGGTGCTCACAACCAATAAAGCGAATGCACTGTCACGTGTAAGTTACAGCCAATAAGCAAACTGTGGTTATTATCAGGAGGTCGTCCCTGTAAAATTCTTACCAATGGTGTGACAATATGGTAAGAAGGTAATTATGAGAGCTTTGCGTAAAAACAGCGCAAAAGCAATGTAATGAAACGGGTCATTTGAGGCACAAACCTAGCAGGTCGTCAGTTGGCCGAACGGAATCTGGTTTAAAAAGCGTTCGAAGAAGTGTCGTCGTTCGACAATACATATTAAAAGACAAGTCACGTCTGAGATTCTTATCAGCAAGCAGCCTCGCATCTTTTACTGAAACTTTTATACTCTGGGAAAGAGTAGTCTAAATCACAAGTATATACATATTTCCTGTCTGTTCCTGTTTTTTAAATCACATGTGCGCCGGTTATTTTCTACAATTTTTAGCCACATCGCAAAAGGCATGGAAAACAACGTCATCATTCTTCACGTACATTTGCCCATACATAAACTTCAGAACAATTTTTATAGGCTGCCTCTTAATAACGTTAGTTCGTTAAAACTCTCATTGAATAAGCTGTCTTAGTTTACGTTTAAGTGACTGTAAGGTTGCACAAATAAAGGCATGTAACCAAGAAATTTAAATTACGATAACCGTAGTTTTCGGTATTATGACACATATTTTTCGATATGGCCACGGATATAAATGAGTGTTACATATATATTAATGGCACCAAGTATGTGCTTACTTATTTTACCCAATCTTTATAAAATATTTTAATATTTAGTTTTGCAGCAAATTTTAGCTGAAAGGCATCAACTCATTAATAAGTACCAATGGGGCTTTCATGAGGGTCATGGAAGTAATACTGCACTTGTGAATACAATAGATGACATAAGACATGCCACTGATATAAAAAAATGTTACACTTCTCCTAGACTTTAGCAAAGCCTTTGACAATGTTGATCACGATGATATGCTTGCTAAACTTCAAAGTAATTTTAATTTCTCCACAAATGCAGTCGCTTGGTTCAAGTCTTATTTGTCAGGTATGTGTCAAAGTGTCATCTCTGTCAATTTAAAATCTGATTGGTCAGCTGTCAGAGCTGGTGTGCCACAAGGCTCGGGGCTTGGTCCAGTTTTGTTCACATTATATATAAACGACATATCGAACTCACTTAAATACACCCGACACCATCTTTATGCTGACGATTTACAAATGTATTCGTCATTCCCTACATCTTATACGATAGAGCCGTTGCTGAATTTAATATTGACTTGGAGGTTGTCCTAAACTGGTCTGCTGAAAATTGAGTGTCAATCTAAACAAGTCTCAGGCCATTTTGATAGGCAGTAATTAGACGTTACCGAAAAAAATTTACTGCCGAATTTTTCAAAAATTAGTATTGGCAATGCGAAAATCTAGTTGATATCCTCCGTGAAAAACCTAGGACTCATCTTGAACGGCACTTTAAGTTGGTCTCTACACGTAGTTAGCACATGTAGGAAGGCGCTGGCCACCCTTCACTCACTAAAATTCCTAAAATATCAATTCTCCTTGCGCATTGAATGTGTCATGTCCAGGCACTCATTTTCCCGCTGTTTGACTATTGTGATGTGGTTTACAGCGACCTTGCTGACGAACAAGCAATTAGATTACAGAATATTTCAAATACATGTGTACGTTATATTTTTAAACTTAAAACATGTGATTGTATTTCAAAGTTTTATAATGTCGTGGCAACGACTGTAAAAAAGGCGTAAATTTCATTGCCTTCTACTCCTAAGAAAGGTTTAATATTTTAAATCTCCTTCCTATTTAACAACCAAATTTTAATAACTTTCCCCTAAATAAAATTGGTACCCGCTTGAAAGCCACTCTGTCTCTGCTCATACATAAGCATCGCACTAGTGCTTATTTAAATATTTCACAGTTTCAGCAGCGCGCGTCTGGAATACATTGGAGGAACATGTAAAACAAATATTGTTTCACTCCACGTTTAAACACGAACCCTTTTAAAAAGTATGAACGCTTATTTTGATAGTGCAGTGTGATCATTGGCTCATTTCACTTTCGTTAATTAGGTGTGAATGTGTGCGTCATTGAATTGTGAACGACTTCTGTAATGTTTTTTTTTTATATTTATTATTTGTGTTTCGCAATGTATTTTATGTTTTGCAATTTTTAACACTGTCCTTTGCTTATTGAATAATGCACTTTGATGATCTTAAAAGTTGTAACCATTGTCATTAAGCGGTAGACAAGAAAATTCTGCCTAAATTTTGTAACATGTAAAAACAAGTCGAATTAAATAAAGAAATTAAATAAATATATGTTGGTGTCGATGAGAATCGTGTCCGGACGCTCCGGGCACACGACTAGGAAGAGAGAAGCGCCACTGGAGAATCCTGAGCACACGTGACTATAAGCTAGACACAAGGAGTAACATATACTGTAGAGAGGACATTATCAAGAACATTTTCAGACGTTTCTGTATTGCGCTTCTGTACTGTCAGTATATGACAAAAGAAACGTGCAGGCGGACGGCGGTAATCTATAAAATTAAAATTAAAATTAGTAGCTTTGATGCCCTCTTATAACTTCTCACGTTGTCATATAAAACTACGAAACTTTAATTTTTTGAATATTGGTTAAATATATGCAAAAATTATTTTGAAATGTACGGGCCATTTATAATGAAAAGGCCACTTAAAATGTTATTTATTTTGTAAAAACAGCGTCTAAGTGAAAATTGATTGTTAGAATGGACTGGCTTCGTTAAAACATTTTTCACATTCGTCTGAAAAATATATATAATAAATCTTACATTTAATGTTTTATAATTTATTATTAAATTATTTAAGTTTATTTAGTATCATAAGCATAACTGAGAAATTAAAGTTGGCATGCCTTTTACACGTAATGTGTCACGTGAAGAAACTTTTGGCCGAATAACTCAAAGGGTTTACACATGTAAAATTTCGATTATCTAATTTTTAAATTTGGATTCTGTAAACTACGTTTGCAAATTACTTAATGTGTCTTTCAAATAACTCTTCTGTTTGGTGCACTTTTTCAGTGTAACAGAATCTCTCCTCCCAGGTGTCATTTCACTGTTATCGCCACTACAAAAAATGCCATAGTCTACACTATATTCTTTGTTTCAGTCATTATATATAATATATATATATTATATATAATATATATATTTTATATATATATATATGGATTTTTTGTTTTAGTTTCGAAGCGCATGCTTCATTAGTTTCTCTCTGTCTGTGAAGTAAGGTAAATAGCTTAACATGATGTGTAGAGATGATGGTATATCGCGAAAATGTTTTGTGTCAACATAGCCTTGAAAACACTGACACAACGTAGCTGTCTGCAGACCAATAACATGCATTAAATATTAAAATAGCGGCATTCTTATTGGCTCAGTCAAATAGGGCAGTAGCTCCACGTACAAGGAAAAGCCAGTAATCTTTTGATATAAGTTGAACGTATGTTGAAGCCTAGCAAATAGTCAAGTTTTTCCGCGATAAACCATCATCTCTAATGATGTTTTTTTTTTTTTTTTTTTTTTTAGAATTTCTGAAGCAAGAACTTTCACAGTGCTTTTATTCTGATTTTCATTTAAATTTTCCCTATGTTTATCTGATATTAGTTTCTGCTCTGCAGCTCTAAACATATGTTACCTACATACTTTATTGGAGCCCTTCTCTAAGATACATTATTCCTATGAGGACGGAGATGACCTTATCTGTACTGAAATGTTTTCCAACAATCTTTAGTAGGCCCTAATAATATTTTATATTTTTCAGTTTGGTTTATTCATTTTTAAACTGTGATTTAAGTTCGGACACACTGATGCAGCACTTCCATGGTTTTATCTTTGTATTTACCTCCTTCTTTACTTATAATTTCCAATGATAAATTAGTAGTTTATAATTTATAGTCTCTGTACTTACTGTTTTTTTCCTATTTTTGAGTGTTGATCTTCCAATTCCTCCTTTTGATTTTTTGTTATCACTAACTGACCTTTGGAATCTTTAGAGACTCCCTTCTTTTTATTTGTTGTAGTCATCTTTATCTTCCTTTAGAATTTTCTTGTCTTGTTCAAGATTGTTTTTAATTTTTTCTCTCTGCGTTACTTTTCTCTCTGTATTACTTTCACTCAATCAGTCCGTTTTCTTAACTCGCCTTTTTTTAGTGCACGTTAGAATTTCATGTTCATGTATCAACAACATAGTTGTACATCCTTTCATTATTGAGTTAACCTTTCACTGTGTAGCTTAATATTTTTTGTGAAATTGATTTCTTTATTTGATTCTTTTTTCTGAAATGCTATGCTTCGGATTCTGAATTTAATGTTTTCCAAAGTAAATGCACCGTACCGTACGCAACTGTCAATCATGCAGGATTGGGTCACCGTTCACAATTTCATTATATTTATATGGTATCTTATTTTGTTTTGCTTTTACTTTTTAATTTGGGTATTTGTATATCCCGTTTTACTGCATACGCTGCTTGATTCGTTTTTTTTTTTTTTTTTTTTAACTTTTCTCATACACTTTTATTCCAGCATTGCTTCCTTCTTTTTCATAATATCGGCTTACCCATTGCAAAAATCTAAAATAAAATATAAACCTTATGTAGAACAAAATTTTCACATATTTTAATTAGTTAGAATTGTCAGTTATTTAAACAACCTATTTTAATTAGTTGTTCACTTATTGTTGGGTCGTTCAATGGAATAATGCGTGCATATAAATATTGAAGATGCTACGTACAATATCCCTATCGCTAATGTTAATACTGAAATATAACGGTTCAACTGTAAACTGGCTTCAGAACCAGAAATCCACATGTCTAGCATATTCCCCTGACAGCAGTTAAGTTTCCCCCACCAACAAATTAAGAATAAAGGGTTCTATAATGAGAATGGGAACTCCACAGTTCACAGCAAAGCAATTGAGATATTTCTGCCAAAGCTTTACTTAACTTGTAACTACTGTCTAGGAAGTTAAGTGTTGATACACTTGTGGTCATTACAAATTAATCACTGATCCACTCAGTGATTTAAACTTAATTACCTAACGATTCCTAAAAATTACTTTTATGTTTGTTTTAAACTTAATGTGTGTTAAGCTATTTTGTAATACAATAAACAATCACAATTTGTTGACTAAATTGGATATTTATCTTCTATCGTTAATGTTCTTAAAACTAGTTGTTACTGCGCTCATGCTGTTGTAAATGTATGGAAAGTTATGTGGGGACAGTAATGAAGGGATCAGTAATGACTTATCTCTGCTGTAAAAAGGCTATAAAATTATAATAGTACTTACTTTTGGCAAATCTGATGTTACATTTTGATAAATACATATACTTATTACAGCATAAATATTTTCTTGTAATTTTTGTTCGTAACACGTGTCCTAAATAGGCCAAGGTCAGTAGATAAATATAAGTTCATCACATAGATTAAAATATAAACAATAACCTGCAACAAACTCGTAAGAAATACTTATTTGCGATATGTTATTTTAACTGAAACAAAGATGTCTGCACAACATTACATAATATTTGTTAACCCACTATTTCTCTCAAGAAAATTATTGTAGCCTATAGATCGTTCACGATAAGATTTTAAGATTATAACAATTTTACGAATCCTTAGGCCGTTACTGCATTTAGTTCAACGTTGACATTATAACTTGAGAGGTTGAAAGTATATTACCAATGTATTTCCGTTTATTGTGATTATTTTTCTTTGCTTGAAATTTTGCGGTACTCACGAGGTAGCAATTATCGTAAATGATAAAAGTCTGCCTAGTTATGTCACGGTCAGTGTTATATCAGTTTTATACAGTGCTGTGTAGAGAGTGACTTGGAATACTGTTGTGGCAAATTACCGAGCACTAGATGGCGATATTCGAACGTTTGTCAGAAGGCAAGCTAGTTTTAGATATGAGCAAAGTGTTGAGCTCGTCTCTATTAACGTTTGTATTACATTTGTGTAGAATAACATTCATATATACAGTACACTACTTTAGAACTAAATTGTTTTTACATTTTAGATACAAAGGGAAGGTGAGCAAATACATGCTGTAATTAAGATGAAATATTTTTATAGTATTAGTAGTGATATTCCTATTATATTAACGGGGTTGTTAGATGGAAGTTAACCAACAGGCAACCTGGACTCCATAGACCCGTTCTACAGTGACACACAAGCGTAAACGTATCCTCGAAATGAAAACGTAAGACACTCCCGAGTTCTTTATACAGTACGACGCAAGTGGACACGGATATACATCCGCCAACGTAAGAGAGATGGGCAATGACGAACTCAAACGAGCTGACAGAATGCATGCGTCTTGCGTTTCCATGGGCTGACGGTTCCATGTCACTATATAACGGGCCTTAATTGTATGAACGTATGGGTAAGACGACAAATACCATTTTAGAGGGAAAAATTGTTAGGCATAACTAAGTTAAAGAACAATAGCTAGGCCTAGGCCATGTGGCTAATTATGATGAAATAACTCTCGTAGACGTTGACAAAGCCTGTCCAAATTAAACACAAATTGATTCAGGTTTATAATGCCACATATAATTAAATATTGGAAGGTATCTCTTTTCAAAATCAGATTGTTAGAATCATACTTTTAATTTACTTAGTCTTAAAAATCAAAATAATTTAACAAAACAATATTTTAAGATTCATAAATTGTAAGATTTTCCAATATCAATACGTAATTTCATAGTAAATGTTCTATTTGAATATGATACACAAGTGGTTATTACCATAATTGAATAATTTTATTTCTTGTAGACCTAATTCTGACTGGTAACGTAAGTTATCTGTCACATGTATAATAAAAGTTTAATTCATCTTGGTAATTGAAGTTACAGTGTGTCGTGGATAATTATAACATTTTTTCTACAAATGTTAACATTTTCTATACGTATGTTTATGAAATTGAAAATTTTTTTTATATTTATCATGAAACCAAATTTTGCTATAAGTTATAAAAAAATTAATAAAATGGCCATTGGTAACTGTTGCACCAACACAATATATAAACACTTGTGACTCTGGTGATTATAGTACAACACTGGTTGTGCTTGCTCTAATGTTTACTGGTCTGATTTCATTGTCATCAGAGTAATACACTAGTAATTAAAAGAATTAAAAACAAATTCCAAGTTAAATATATTTGTTTTATATTATCCTTTTGCACAAATATATTCACTGTGTAAGTGTGTATTGACACATAATTTACATCTATTAAGAAATGGTGTAACAAAGCATTGCATATTCATTCACACCTTCCGCCTTTCAACATTAAACTCTTGCGAAGAAATAAATATAAATAAATATATAACTGACTACTACTTTAAAAATTCATAAAATCTTAAGAACTAAATCCATTGTTTCTTATAGTTAACTAGCAGTCCCCCGCGGCTTTGCTCGCGAGTATTATTCGTAACTGATAATATTTACTTTAATTGAAAAACCTCTTTGTACACAAGATTGGTACTTCAGTTATCAAGTGTTAGAATGTCCAAGCGGCTAGTTGAACTAATTCTGCAGCAGGATAAGTAGCTATAGCTGTCCACGCGAAAAGCAGTCTTAAGTTTGCCCCTGCCACTAACAGCGACTTCGCCTGGGCCTTATTTATAGCCCTGCCAATTTGACGTTCTAGGGTAGTTACAGACGTCTAAGGTAAGAAGTTAATCGAATGAGAAACATCTGTTTACCCTTTGCACAACCATTGGTGACGGTGCCCTCAATGATATATTTTCAAAATATTCACTTTATCTTTATTGACATTACAAAGTTTCAGTGGGTAAAGGTTTCGCTGAAACGTATTTGGTGTCCCAAACTTGAGATTAGCGAGATGATATATCGTCGGTTTACTGCCAAATTACTGCCAAAAGTGACAAAGTCAAAATGAGATAAAATGGTAAAAATGCTAGGAATATGTATATGTTGTTCACGAACAATTGCCTAAGTTCAAAGTCTAATCGTTTCGTACTGTTGTGTCACAGTATAGTAACATACCAAATTTTTGTTAATATCTACAATTTAATACCGTTTTTAAACGAAATAGCATTTATGACTTAATCACTTTTGGCAGTATACCGACGATATGTCAGCTGATATTGTAAAGGAACCTAAGTGGAAAGCGAACTGCAATTTTACCCTTTTTAAAGACTACATGTAAATTGCACTAATTCGGTCTGCAATGTAGTTTTTGTGTGTCAGAATTGAACGTTCGCACGCAGCTTTTAACGGAATTCGAGCCCAGAACCTCCAGGAATTTAGACCTGAGTAACAAACAACTGCGTCACGTAACGTCGAAATAATTCATGAAAATAAAATGTTATTAAAAAAATTAAATATCTGTGTCCTGGGCTCATAGAGGTTGTACAACACCACGTCTCGATAGGCTACTGTAGAGTGAAACTACTGTATAGGTTGTTTCTCGCTGCTCTTTCCTGTTTTTCGGATCGCCTGCCTTGAATATTGACCAACTTAGTTTTATTCTTAATAATCACGTTTCTTATAAAAAATTTGATACATATTTTTTAAAATAATTACGTAAGCGTCACTCTGACGTGAAGAACACCTCAATATCGCTACTGGTTAGATATATCGTGTGTTGATGGAAAACATATTTTGTGCTTTTTCACACTTTTGGGTGTCGAATTTCGAAATATTTTTAATTTACATCTTAGACATTTGTATAATAATCCAACTCAAGTGTAAATCACATCGCTAGCCCGTTCAGTTGAATAAAAATTGATCATTCACAAAAAAAAAAAAAACACATATCACCCCTGCACAGTATTGAGAAATCGAATTTCGAAAAATCTGAAAACCGTTTAGCGATAATTTCTGTAATCATCATCCTGAAGCAAAAATTAACTGTATATCTCGACGGGTCCGATAGATATCGAGGATTTATCTAAAACACATTCAAGGTCTTTTCACCACTTAAGAGGGTAAATTTCGAAAAACGCTTGAATCACGTTTTAGAATACTTTATTGGTATCTCGTGGACGTAAAAAACACTACATTATCGCACTGGGTTCAAGATATATCGACGATTAACTGAAAACTCTTTTCACCACTTTTAACCCCTTTTCAAGTCCTTAGGTGGCGAATTTCGAAAATTCCTGAAATCACTTTTGACGTGACAACGTCTTATAATTCGATAGAGCCGGCTGCACGCACGAAAAAACATGACTCATGCGGCGTTACCTCGCTCTGAGGCGTTCCATGTAAGGCTTGAAGTGCAAGCGAGAGCGCGGAACGAGCGACAAAGAAGTACAATCGGCCTTTGCGTTCGACATCCGTCTCTCTCCTACTTGAGTGAGCGATGCGT
>PNEQ01055007.1:0-13355 GCA_003012365.1 Medauroidea extradentata
ATTTCTGTGGTTTATTTTTATTTTCTGGTGAGCAGAGAAGTCGAATTAATACGTCTGGGGTAGGTATTGTTTTTATTTTGGTCTGCACGCAGTCGGCAAGTTACGTCGCGCACTGTAAATTTTTCGTGATTTTGAAAAAATGGGTTTATTATACTGTACAATCCTGTAGAAGCGTTTAACGTAACAGAAATATAAGTATTGAGCGTTTAAACACTTTACAATCGTTACATATTTCCAGTACGCAACACTATAATTATACTACACAGACAGGCAGTCGCCAGTTAGGCACGAGCTGTGCCGTAGAGGCTAATGGCGCATGAAGCGCCCCAGTGGACAGCTCAGAAACTAAGACTTATCGCTCCGTCAGAATGCGCTACAGTACAAGCTCTTTAGTTGCCGACGCTTGGCACACAGAGCGCAGCACACTCGAGTCGATGGAGTCGATATTCGTCACTCGTGCCGCTGAGGGCCTCGCGCCATCGCAGTTTTCAATTTTATTTCTATCTTCCAACACGAATTGGGGAGGGTATTATAGGGTTATCTAGTATCAAAATCTTCAGAAAATGTCGGCTTTTAATATAAAAACATTACTTTGTTTTAAAAAACCGTGTTATTTATGAGAGTAACACTGATACATGGTATTATAGACCGACTTGAACAAAAAAAAAATTTTAGGGGTTAAAAATGGGAATTTCGGTAACTACGACGACGACGCAACTACGACAAAATTCTCGAGAATTATCGCTTGTCGTAGTTGCGGGGCTCCACTGTATGTAGTTCAATGTGCTAGGTATTGTGATCGACATTTTCAGTTATTCGTAATCTTTCAAATAAATACCGTAGCAATTTCAGTAATATTACCGTATATACTAGTGTATAGTGCGCCCTCGTGTATAGTGCGCACCACGATTTTTGCCACAAGTCACAGGGAAAAAAAATTTAGTGCCTAGCTTGTATGTAAAAAACACGGGAGGATGACTGGAGGGAGCAGCGGTTACAGCAGCGCGAGGGACACTATGATGAAGGGGACAAAGAAAGAAGGGGGAAGAAAGGAACTGTAGCTGGCAACATAAAAAAGAGACAGGAAAGATAATGTTCACACTGTAAGAGTGTGAAGGCAGAGAGGGTAGTGGCGAGCGAGGAGGGGTGGGGTGGCTTGTCTCTTTGCCGTCTGCCAGCCATCCCCTTCCCCCTTCCCCCCTGCATGTTTGTGGTGTGTCAGCTGCTTCCAGCATGTCCCCCCCCCTCTCTCCACAAACTAAGTCATTGAGATATCATTACCTCTAAGATAACATGCCATGACAGCAGCAAGCTTGCCTTTTTTATCTCTCCTGGTGTGTTTCATTTGCCTTTTTTTTTTTTTTTCTCTGCTTCCTACTCTTGACATCCATGAATTTATGACTTTAACTTTGCCTTCTCACCTCACCCCCCCCCCCCTTCCCGCTGCCCTCACTTAACAGACCACTGACCTTTCTTTCACATATTTTTTTTCTTCAATAATTTCCAGGATTTGATGAGAGTTGTGGGTCAGTCATCACGTAGAGCGATTAGTATAAATTCATATTTTTATAGTTACATATTTCTTTTACTATCCCACAAAACCTAACAAAAAATTAGGGCCCGAATAGAGTTATTATGCAGTAAAAATGCAATAAAATTTTATTATTGGGGAGGAGATAGCAAAATACAGTGGAACCCTTGAATTACGCTTCTCAAGGGACCAGTAAAAAATGGTGTAAAATGCAGGAAAGTGTAATTTGAGGGAGGGTTATAATGTAAAATCATTAAATGGGACCAAATAGAAATAGAGTAAATGGCAGGAAAGTGTTTAAATTGGGGGGTGTAATTCAGGGGTTCCACTGTATTAACTGTATAAATTTTTACAAAGATGGTGATTTTAAGAATGTGATGAATGGAACCACGAGTAAAATTGAGGGTCTAGTTTATGTGCATCCAATTACTGTACAATAAGCACACTTGTAGACTATCCATGTTGGTGAGTAATTCTTAACTTCGTCGCTGGGACATTCGACTATTGTCAAATATACAAAATATTTCTAAACTGCGACATGCGACTTTAGTCAAACACCGAAATAATTGAATCATTGTTTTCTCATTTAAAAATAACCAAAAATAAACTATTTACAAAAATTATTTTATTAAAAGGGTTTTCACTATCTTTGCACAGTTGAAAAATTTTATTCTGCAGCAAAAGAGTTACAGCACTGCTGAATTTTTCTTTCTAGTCCATTGTTCCGCATGTTACTAATACATCATTGGCATTCGACTAATAAACACTTAGTGTACATGGTCTTGCTAAGCATCCTGGGGAAACAATCCTCACTTGTAGAGGAATATAGGTCTGAAAACACACCGTTTCTGCGCTACAGTTCGCAATACTATGTGGTTGATAGTACACTGGCAGGATCATTTTTCTGTGGAGCATCATTACATGGTATTATGCCACACACTATGCCACTAACATGCAGCTTTAAATACAAAGTTTTAAATGCTCTCCATCAGCACAAACACATGACTCGACCTGCAGTAGCATTGACTGCTGGATACTTCGGTGAATCCCTGGGGAATATCTGACTACGCCGCACCGCGCCATAAAGCAATTACGAAGAATTTTCTCGTCTACAGGATTTGCGTTCATACATGTCACGCAACCTAGGAAAGGTCCTATTCTCCGTTCACTCTAAATTGAGTCCTGAAGTAAACAAATAAAGTAATATCATTGCACTTCGCTAGCTTCTAATTGGCTCAATTTGTGTGTAGCGCCGACGTACTATTTCCAACAGACAAAAGTGTGTACAGTCGGCATCATAGGAAACAACAACGCTGTATATATTAAAACAATATTGCGTGAAAATTTTGTACGTGTTATCGACATGGGGAAACAAAAATTACACAAAAACTTGATAAAAATATTGACATCATGTGTAATTACTGTATATTTCAAAATTTAATAGTAATTGTCAAGTCATGACTAACGATTGTATTCAAATATTCCGGTATTAACGTAACGAAAATTTGGTACCACATACAGAAAAAAAGTTGTCAACAAGATGAGTGATTAAACTTACTGTTAAGTCCTCCTGGATTATTTTGTACTTCGTTTTGGAAAAATTACTTTTATAAATCACCAAACAATCTGTCGATAATTCACGACACATATTGTTTTTTTATACATAAAAGATTGCTGTGCGAGATTTTTATTCTTGCCTTATAAACATCACCACAGTTTGTTCAGTAATGAAGACATACAGTAAAACCTCTTTATAACGACCCATTTTATAACAACCCGTTTTTTGAAAACCGTGATTTTTAAATTTTTTTTTTATTTCAAATTTCAAGGAAATTGGCAAAATATAGGTTTTTGTGCGCGGTGTTGCATTTCTAGTGGTGAGAACTGTACTCCACTCCACGTGGCAAGCGGTGACTCATCCTTCCCCTCTCGTACCGTAACGGTACTTTTATCTTCCTTTCCCCTCACGTGAATACCCGGCGCGCTCGGCATTCTCCACCTTTGTTCACGTGCCGGTGCCATGCCAGTGTTCTCTTGCATGCTGTTAGATACGCTGCATGCTCTCTGTTTGCTCTGTTATAACGACTTTATTGCGCGACTTTTGGATATCTCTTTGTGTTTTACGATTTATGACGACTTATTACGCTTTGATTTTCACGATTTCAATTTGGTAATTTATTTGGTTTGGGTTTGTAAACGATTATTGACGACCAACGCAGTTATTTTGGCTTTCGATTTGGTTGCGATTATTGACGACCAACGCAGAATCTGTAAACGATTTTTGACAACCCGTACATTTTTTAAAACTTCATACGGGCTTTCGATATTTCCATAATGAGTGTAAAACGAGTCGGCTTGTCGCTTCTGAAGTATGAAATAATCAAGGAAGTGCAATCGACACAGAAGCCGAAGTCGGAGATTGCGCGGGAGTTCGGCATCCCGAAATCAACATTGTTTACGATCTTAAAAATTAGGGACAAGGTCGTTAATGCAATGCAGAAGGAAGGGCTCAATGCAAACGTAAAAAAACTAAGGCGTACGATGTGGACTTAAAAAAAAAAAAAAAAAAAAGGAAACAGTTGTTCGGCCCTTTAATGTGTCAAGACTTTTATTTTATTGTGTGTTTGTTTAGTGTCCCGTCAATGCAGTGATAATAGTAAACAAATGATCTGCCTAATTTATCACGTTTGTTGGATATTGGTAAGTATTTTACTAGTTTACTTGTAGTTTTTTCGTGATATGTTTTTCTATGCGTACTCTTTAATAAATTTAAACGTTTGCTTGCACAACCGCTACGAATATATGCTGTTAACTGACACTACACTTTTAAGTGGGGGCCATGTCGTTACATTTTCTTTGTCCTGAACAATATATTTTACACATTGACATGTAACTTAAATATTTTAACTGAGCGATAACGTAACGTCACGGTGCACGCCCGCGATTATCTTTCAGTCGGTCTCAAAGCAGAGCAGGCTGACGCGCAGTAGGACAGCTGCTCTGGCTGTGGTATTGACCGGCGCATGCGCGTGCAACCATCTCCGGCACTTACCTCCCTCCCTCCCCCCCCTCACCGTCTATCCTCCCGGCCGGCCGATAACAAGCAAACAGCGACACGGCACGTAACCTCACAGCGCGTGACTTTCTAAGTGTTCACGGCTTAAAATAAAAACCCCGAGAGTAGAATACACTATCGCCTTTTCTCTAAAAGACGCCTGGTCATAAATTTTGTTTATAGCTAAGTTTAAATGTACGACTTATTATTGCTTAAGATGACCGAATATGTACTTAATGCGAAAACGGCCTATTTTGACATATAGAGGTTCCAAATGGGTCCGAAATCTTATAACGACCACCTCTCTATAACGACCCTAATCTCGGGAACCGTGAGGGGTCGTTATAAAGAGGTTTTACTGTATATCCACGTTTCGAAAACCATGCAAGACATTTTCACTGTTCACGTCCAGCATCACATAACCTAATCTGCAAGCGACGTAAACATAAACCGACGCGAGGACGGAACAAATTAGAACAAGGAACTTTGGTTCGGGCCACGCGGCCGTGGTTCGGACTAACTGGAACGGAAAATGGACGAACGAAAGAAAACATTCGCAGTAACCACAACATTGACGCGTTAACGTCCAAAAATACTTTGAAAAAATAAAACATATCTGATTGTGTATTTCTGACATATTTTTACTGTGGTAATTATTACTGAACTAAACTTTTGGCATCTTCAGAGTATCATACGTCTTTAAATACTGGCAAGTGTACCAAGAAACTCGTACGTTTAGCAGTGCGTCAGTTGTTAAATAACTCGTGAACCAACTGTACGGACATGTCGTCTGTCAATCATAATTAAAGTAATAAACATATAGCATCGTAGATTGTGTTTGTAACGTCTGTATATTTTAAACATTTGTTAATAAAACTCTCTCATTAAGTGATGGAGTGGTTAATTTATATGCACACGACAGATAACAAAGATCTATTTCTTATGCAAGATCACAGTGCATGGCGGTAGGCAGCCAATGAACATGTTTGTTTATAATTTGCTTTGTTTATCCTAAAACTCTCTAAGAGTGAACGGAGAATAGCGACGGGCAGAAAAGTTTCCTCTTCCTCCTGCCCCTAATCAACAAGGGTGTGCACAGCTGCTGGTTTGTTGTAGCTGATAATGCCGCACTCACGGCTCCATTTCCCCTCTTACTGGCTGGGAAGGGAAATGTGGGGCTGGTAGCTGTGCAGTAGATACCATTTTACATCTGCTGCGCCACTCACTCAAAACTTTTCGTAGGCTGCGGGTCCTGTAAGTGCCTTTAAATTCCCCCTCAAATAAAAGTCTAGTGGATTCAAATCAGGACTCCTGGTTGGCCACAGAATAGGGCCACCTCTGCCTATTAAGCACTCACCAAACATTGCATCTAGGAGCCGTCGTCATGCACTGACAGAGTAGTACGCAAAAACTCCATCATGCATGAAGTAGGCATATGTTCCGTCGTATGTGTAATTTGCACCATACTATGAGGATTTTCCGGAGCCCAGATGTGTTCATTGTGATAATTAATTGTCTGGTCCCATTTAAATGTTGCTTCATCAGTAAACAAGACCGTTTTACAGAAGGCAGGGTTCAAGCATTATTCGCCAAACCAAAGGCAAAACGTATGATGCACAGGAAAATCTACTGGTGTCAGGGCCTGTACATGGTATGGAGTCTACATGCTTTCATGATGCAGTGTCCAAGCCAGCGTATGGTTCACATTAAATGTAGTAACTACCTTATTGGCCTGAATATAAGACGATACTCTTTCCCAAATAAAGGATTTAGAAACATGGGGGTCCTCTTATAATCGTAGCCTACAATTTTGAGGTTATATTTTCAACGTGTGTACATATAGAAAAATACAGTATGTACAGTAAAACTATTGATATTTCATGGTATTAAAAAATCACAATGTTTTACGTACCACTTTTACGTAAAACAAGTAAGATAGCCGATAAAAGTTTTTCGCATTTCATTGCCGTGACAGACCATAAACATTTTCCTATTGTTCCGTTAACGTCATGGATGTGCGACTACATAGAAGTAACATCTGCAAGTGCTAAAAGCACCATCTTGTCGCTAGTTCTACTATGTGCCACGTGCATTACAGCGCTGTTTGTATCAATCTCGTCACTAGTTCTGGTTAGCTCCGTGCACATCGCAGCACTGTCGCGGCCATTTAGTAGCATTTTATTAGCCTATGCAAATGTTCGTCGCTTGTTTCATCTTTGGTGAATTCGTCTTTTTTTATGACTCGGTAAACAAACTGCTTAAATTACTGCATTAAAACGGGCAGTGATAAAGTTGAAAAGCGTGTTACAATAACACAACAAACAAATAAAGATGAGATATGGAGTTACGATGCGAGATTTTAAAAATAGGGTGTAACAACAAATAATTGTGCTGCTGCGAGATCGTACGACGTGATCGAAGCAAACTTTCACAGTTTGTGGAAAGACCTTCCAAAATTACAAAACAATGCGACAGAACGCGTCTACTATTTCTAGGCCCAGCGAAAGACATGATGAACGTGAAAAAACAATTTCTAAATATTCCAAAATAATGGGGTTCAAGAAATGTTGCATTTCGAACGCATTTGATGGAAGCGAGGACGATCTTAAATTTTTTATATATATATATTTTTTTTCATGCAGGAGTCTCTCTTCCAACGCCGGCATCCTCGTCCCTCTCTTCCGTCCTGTCATGATTAACTGAATTGAACGTTCCGTGTTCTCTAAGATGGTGATGGACGGCATCAAATGTACATCTATCTGAACACAGTTGTTGTGGAAAGCACGCACAACACAAACGCTATGCTGCACTGCCGTTACTATTTGCCAACCCTTACACACAATGTGTTTCAGCTACCTCAGCATTGGAATAATCCAATTTGAACCTCTTCCTGCAGTGATGCAACGCTTGATCTACCTTGATGCTAGGGTGGGAAATGTGTGCATCCAATTCAATGGTTCATACAGGGTGTCCAGCAATTGGGAAATTGCGGGAAGTACGGGAATTGTACGTGAATTTTTCGGGCTCGGGAATGTGCAGGAAGTGTACTTGAAATTTGTCTTTTCTGCGGGAATTTCTCAGCCACCGATCGTTTCGTTGTCAGTCATCAAGAAATTGGAAGGTACTTTGACAGCTGCAATTTTAGTCATTTCAATAGACAAGTGATTTTCGCGACGCGTAAAGACGCGAATGTTTAAAATCGCAAAGTCACAATTTTAACGGTTTCCATAGTAAATAACGCCTTCGATTCGAGAGTCGATTGCAAGTGACTCGACAGAACCGATTTTCGGCAGGGAAAGGGAGATTTGAGTATATCGAAGTAGATGTGAAAATGGCGGGCGAATGTTTACGAGGTTTAGTGAATGCGTTTATTTATCCTTTTTCCACATGGTACTTGGTAATTTTTTATGTTGTTTAATATTGCGACAGCAAGGAATAAGTACAAATATTGTTGCGACTCCGATGAAGTTGTGATGTATAATTTGGCTTAATTGATGTCTCCGGAAATGGCAAAAATTTTTGTCATGCATGGTATGAAAAAACCAGGAGTGAATGGCAAAATGTAGCATTATTTTATCGGCAGCAAAAACAGTGAAAATAACACGGATAAAATTGTTGTGCCTACAAATAGGAAACATAGATGGGAAACACGATTGAATATATTCAAGGTAATTAGGTTATAATTGAAAATTAAAATATTTATCCCAGCACGTGTGTCCTTTACCAAATTTTGTTTATACGTACAGTATGTTTCGTAAAATGTGACGTAGATAAATTTTGCTAACAGACGTAAATTAATTTAGCTAACAGTTGTAATGTGTTAGGACAGTGAAAAACCCTGGAGGATAATATAACCTTTAACTGTTACATTTTATTGCATTGTACATTTTTTCCAAGAAATGTGTCTGATTTACGACTGTATAAACCATAATAAATATAATATTTTGCTGGTCCCTCATGTTTTATAAATTATTCCCACAATTCTATTCATAAATTTTTCGATGTTGTTCACATGGACTGAAACTTCAGATGCAGCAAAAGAGGGCTTTCAACAATTCAATCAATTTACAAATCTGTATAAAGGAAAGAATTTTAATTAAATACTAGGCAAATAATATTTTTACACCTTTGCCACATCTATAAGTAACATAAAAATTGAATGTTTATCAATAGTCTGCTTGGCTAGCACAAGTTAACATCGTATCACGTTTAAAGCACTACTGGAGTTTCTCAGGAAATGTGGGAAATGTACGGGAAATGTACTGGAATTTGAAATACCACTTTTGCTGGACACCCTGTTCATATGACTCCTCTGGTATGGGCTTGCCTACTGCTGCAATGACGCCCCACAGCAACATGATCCTGCCTGCACGCTACCAGACGTCATGTATTGCGAACAGTAGCACAGAAACAGTGTGTTTTCGAGCATGTGTCCACATGACATTTTTTGTTCCTCTACACATGAAGATTGTTTCCCCAGAATATTAACATGGAATTTGCAACATCCTGTATTTAATTAATATTTTTGTGTGTAAGGTAGTACAAAGAAATACATGTATACATACACATTATATTAGTTGTTAATGCATGTAGGGAAAGCCTTAAAAAGTACCCACTATTGTGCTTACAAAAGCCTTTTCAAATCAAACTGAAAATATAGTACAGTAGAAGCTCGATAAAGCACTCATGTCGGGAGACTTAAATCTAACCCGCGCTATAGCCTATGTGCGCTGTACTGAGATAGGCAAGAAAGAACAAAAAAGAATGTTTCAATAAAGTGTTATTTAGCACCGCAATGTTCTTATTTGCCACCGTATCACGTTTAACTTTCATCCTTTATAAGTCGGCCCGCCTTATCCGCAGTATTTCATTCCAGGAAATCCGCGGATAACAAAAACCGTGAGATGCAGCAGCAGCCACACAGCGAGCTGTCGCAGTGATCTGGCAACAGCGCGCACGAGCGAACCAGGTGGTCGGCTACTGCTGACGTTACAACACAGCACTGGGCTATCTCTCCACCTACCCTACACTGCCAAGGTCGTGCGGTGGGCAGACAGAGTGTGTCTCCACAAGCGTTGATAGAATGGCATTTGATAACACTATTTCTCGTGTGTAATGCGTACTTTATCTTTGTCAACTACATAAAACAACAGTGGAACTAGCACAATTACGACTACGTGGGCGTGAATATTTTGCATGTGTCTGTAAATATTTCTTGCTTGTATGACGTGCATATAAATTACAGAAAAGAATCGGATCATAAACATAAAATATTTTGACCATAATTAACAATGTTAGCAGTTTCGTTTTTTAAACGGCATCACTGATTATACTAAAATAGACTTGGCACGGTTTTTTTTTCACACATGTCACTGAAAAATTTAACTTCGCTGGTAAACATGGATAAGGACAATGTTTTAGCGGTTTCCCTTTTAATATAGTGCCACTGATTGCAATTAAATTAATTTAGCTTGATTTTTTTTGTCGTTTTAGGTACAGTACTATCACTTGATCCTATTTGTCATGCTTTATTTCTTTCACCCTCCCCCCGTACCTGCGGCCAATTGCAACAGATATTTCTTTGATAAAATGTAGCTTTTTCATTTTGTCAGTCAAAGTAAGGATTTTGCGATATTCTCTTCGGTTTAGAAGGATCACTACAGTCTTTCTTTTTAGGAAACATTACGCTGCAGGCCACGGAATCGTGTATAATTGCACACAGTAGAGCCACTTCAGGGCCGTGTACTACGTGCGGGCGGATGGCAAGCGGGCAAACAAGACAATGTAATTAAATACACGCGTGTGTTCTGCGTGGACGCAGTTTGCTGGCAGGCGACAGGCGAGATATCAAATCATTGTTTTGGAAGCTTGCGGCAAGCGATAAGATCTAGCAAGTGAAGTACTGCCGCCTGCACATTCGACACTACATTGCTTCCTTGCCCCTCCCGGCCGCACACTCTGCTGACTGCTGGTAAACAAATATACCGCGTGTACCAAGCACATTGAATAACGGAGTAGATAACAGTGGCTGACAAGGACAACATCAAACTAGCGGCTCTCTCGTGCACGAGTGGTGCGCTAGTAGTTTGTACGGCAAACTATGAGCGCGCGCGCGAAAATACAAATTCTTAAGGATTTCATGTTTACAATTTACATTTTTTTCCTCGTTTTTCAACCGCGGTTGGTGAAAACCGCGGATAAGGCGGGCTGACTGTAATACAGTACTCCAGTTTAATTGTTAAACTACTGTAGTTTGTTATGTCAATAATTTTTAACTTTGTCTTTCACCGAATAAGCCTTTCTTTTCTGCGACATCGCACCACATAAAAAACTGAACTGATTGCAATAAATTCTTGTTGGCAGCTGCTAGTGTGTCGTCAGCTATGACTACCACGTGCCATCCACGTAGCGGCTAGGGATTCACTAGTGCCAGATTCTGCCCCTTCCCCCTTTCAAGCAATACGTCCCCCGCCTGCTCCTACCACCCCTAACAAGAGGTCTTCCGCACCACCACACAGCAATACGTCAAGACTCCTGGGGACTAATAAACACGTCCGGCCTGTCAAGCTTTGAACATGTGCATTACCGCTTCCTGTCCGCTGCCTTTTGTCCTTCTCCGCCCCTCTCGTTTGATCTTTTGACATGCAAAACAAACGTCCCTTTGAAGTACATAGTAGTAGGATTGTGAAGTTTCGGGTACATTAGCATGGGGGACATGAATTACCCCGCGATATAGCCGAATGCGCGGTTTATCGAAGCGCGGTATACTGAGCTTCTACTGTACTAAATATATGCTGCTGAGAAGGTAGGAGTTTGGTTTTCAATTAATTTTTTAACACTACGGGAAAAATTTTTAGCCTCATGATTGCAATGTCAATTTCCTTGAACCAATAAAGATTAACTTATGTTAATGTGGTGTTGGATTACAGTACTTGTTCTTTCAGTTTGTCATCCTTACATGTACATATATGATTGAATGGCTATAACTTACGGGTTGAGTTGTCCGAGCACACTCGCAGAAATAAATGAACACATTTAGTTGAGTGAATGTGCTGTTGCATGACTTTTTCCTGGCTTCAGCCATCTTGATCAGCCTTTGTGTAACTCAACCCTCTTCTTTCCTACATACTTTGGTTAACGTAGTGACAAAATATCTCTACGATTCTTTATACCCTGGAAAGCTGTTTCCTATGGTTGTTCTCTTTGCAGCCTGGAAAAGACCATGGAGAAGATAACGGATGCTTGCAAATTCACGTCGCGACTGCTGGAGCACGGAAGTCCCCCGGAGTTACTGTCATTGAAGAAGGTTGTCTGCGCCCAGTTACTGTACCTGATTAACAATACGCCTAAGTCAGACGTCAACACAAACATTGAGTTTGTGACAGACCTCGAAAAATTTGAAGCTGCAGTGAAGGTAACTTCTGTTCTGCCTTGACACAGTTTATTGCTACAGTGGAACCCTCTTATAACGTTTTTCAAGGGTCTAGAAAAAAATAAATGTTATATCCAGGAAAACTTCATAACAGGCAAACATCTGATTTAAGGGGTACAACAGAAATGCCCATGTTTCATAGTTTATAACGAAAAATCACATTTACTTCTAAAAATCCATTAAAATTAACTTTTTTTTTTGTAATTTTATTATAAATTAAAATAATTTAAAATCATGTAGCCTAGAGGAACTTTGGAACCGTACTTATCATGAAATGTGCAATTAATATATATTTACATAACACACATAAGCAATTATCTAAACATACTCTGAAATAAAAACATTATGATATCATTTGCTGCACAAACCTGCCGAAACCATTCTAGAAGCTTGTTATCTAGCCTATTTCCTGATATTTTCCACATCTTAATTTTTTTACAGTAACAGATTTGGCCAAACATTCTCCCTATTTGAATCAATTGGTTTAATGTAGTGACTGGTATTTGTAGATCCCGTGCAGTGGAGATGCGTGTTTTTCCCATGATTTTGGCCCATGTGGTTGATAATGTCCAACTTCTCTGCCAAAGAAAATGTTTTCCGGTTTTTTTTATGCCTGTACTAGACATTTTGTTCACACACAGCACATTTTCACAGCAGCATACATCACACTTAACGTTTATAATAAATTAACACGTTTATTATCAATGAAGCTTCCTATCCAATAAACGTTAACCTTATTGCTTGCACCGGAAACGTAAACACTACCATAGAGTACATAAGTCATGTGACCACACACTTCAGCACTCCTGCTGTACGTATATGGCAGTACCGTATAAACCCACGTATCACCCGCACCTTTTTGCGTGAGTGTAAAAGTTTCTAAAAATGGGTTAGGGGGTACATTTGTCAAACTGCACATGGGCTGTTTTTGCACTGATGAAAAAGCACTGCCGTAGTACAACTTGTCACCATTATCCTTAAGCAAGGTATTGTGCGAGGTAGAGTGAACCCTAGTTTTTTGACGAATGACTTACCGTATTTGTCAGCATATAGGACGACCCTGCTTATAAGACGAGTTGTGGTGGCACTATTCTCCTTCACACACATACCACGTGCTCGTTGTACCTACGCTGACCATGTGCTCGCACAAACGCGCCCTCTGATTCACCCGTCGTATATTGCTGGATTCGGTATGTCCTCGGCTAGCTGAAAGTTCAGTGATAGAGTTACGAGCTCTTACCTCAGTGTCGTGGGTACGAGAAGAGAAGAGCGAAAATCACCAAATATAAATATTGTTAGATGCACCCTGGGATTACTATTACCAGTAAATGATGAAA
>PNEQ01055008.1:0-13355 GCA_003012365.1 Medauroidea extradentata
TAGTGGTGGCAGCAGTGGTAGTAGTGGTGGCAGTAGTGGTGGTAGCAGTGGTGGTAGTGGTGGTAGCAGTGGTAGTAGTGGTGGCAGCAGTGGTAGTAGTGGTAGTAGTGGTGGCAGCAGTGGTAGTATCGGCAGCGGCAGCGAGAGTGGCAGCAACTAAAACAGCAACGAGGGTGGCGACAATGGCGAGATATAAGCAGTTACTGTCATACTGTGCGTGTTCGTGTTTGTGTGTGAGAGGTATTGGTCATCTACCCTGCAGTGCTACTCACACGAGAAGTCCATTTCTAATCTAAAATATTACTCGTCCAAGCAAGCCTGGCATTAGGAGGTTACATCAAATATCGTATATATATTTAGTTATATTACATTAACTGCTGGGATTAGCTACTGTGAATAGCTACTGTGAATAGCTACTGTGATTAAGTATGTCAATATTAAACCAAATGAGACAAACTGTAGTTATCGTTTATATAGATTATTTAATATGTAATAAATAATAAATAAATAAATAAATAAATATATATATATATATATATATATATATATATATATATATATATATGTGCAATATTGCATGTCATATTCTTTCCATGTTTCATTTTTCGACGATTCTCTCAAATGCATTCTATTTAACCACTTTATGATTTTAGTTATATTTAGTGCCTGTATATTCTTCAGGCCTAAGACTTTTCTGTTTTCAAAAAAACTTTGTTATTAGATGTTACTATGTTCAAGACAGTCTTTTAAGGGCGTTCAAATGTGGAAAAATCATAAAGCCAGTTTTTCCATAATGTCAGTTCAAAGTTAAAATTTGCATACACTTACTTCATGCAAAACTTGAAAACCAGCAAACATAATTAAATGAAAAAAAAATCACATCGAAAATAAATGCCACAGTCTACAGCTTGAAGCATACAGCAACCATTTACATAAATATTTTGGATTCTAAAAAAATTCTAAAAGTAATACACAACTAAGCAAATTTTTGAAACTTTGTAAGAAGGAAATATACATTAATGCCAATTTGTATGATCTAAATTAATTTACATATTTTTATTTAGACAGCATTTGGAATGGACTGCTTATTAATGAACTTATATAATAATGTAGAAAAATCATAAAAAAGTGTAAATCTTAAAATGTGTAACTGTCAAAAAGAGTGTGCACAAATATATCGAATCTGAAATAGCATTCTGAGTGTACATGATTTATTTTGTATTGCATAAATAAGAAATGTTTTTTCAAATAATTTTCATAACCAATCAGAACACCTTCCTCAATCAAGACTGCCCACTTAAATATACGTACATTATGTTAACATGCACAGGATGTATCAGATGTTTCCCTGAAAACGTACAAAATGTAGACTTGAAATATGGATCTTTACTTGTGATCTACGACATCAATGAGAAGAGATATAAACCTAAATATATTATTTACACATATAAGGCTCTCTGAGTGGTCACTTATTGAATGTATAGGGTTAGAAACTTGAACCTCCTTTGAGGTTGCAGAAGGCAGGCTTTCATGGATAAAATTAATTTAAACATGTTAAAGAGGGGTCACCATGAAAACGGAGAACATTCCATTTGTATTTTAATTGAAATGTCCAGCAATTTCAGAAGGCAAAAATTATACTGAATTTCAAATCTTTGACATATGTCAATTGTACACTTATATTACTAAAGTTTGTGCGAATGGACATTTAAACAACAACTGAACTTTACTATAATATCAAACTTACAAGTGGTGCACCATAGCAATTAACCAATTTACACAAGTTTACAATGTATCATGAAAACACATATAATTATATAACATAATTGACAACAGTTAAATATCCATCAGACGCGTCTAACATTTAACTTGACGTAAGCAATAGAAACTCTACATAAACTGCAACCCTAGGCGAATCATAGTCATCTACGGTGAAATAGAATCATGAACAATGGCACCTAACTGATCATTTCAAGTCACTAATCAGGAAATTCAAAATAGCAAAAACTGCTTGCTAAATTCAAAATAACGCCCCGCACATATCGCATTAAGACCAAAGGTCATTACGGTGCATGGTACCAAAGCACGTTACTGAAAATACACATTACGAAAAGTACACTTTAAACAAATCAAATGACAGTAGCAAACCTACACCTAACATCTTTGCAGTCCGGACAAAATTTTCAAAAGGCGATAATCGAAGCATTACATTTAGAAAAGATACAAATGACTAGAATTACAGACTACACTAAATACAAATGAAGGCAGCCACCTTCACGTCATGGAGGAACAAGTTCCCAACCTAACACTCTACATAAATGGAGCACGCAGAGACTTACATGTTGGTTGAACTCAAGACGGAGAAGAAGTGGACGAACGGCTCGACACAAGCATACCAGGCAAACCCTGCACAGGCGCGGGCAAGAGGAGAGTGGGGAAACAAGAAAACTGAAGAAGAAAGGTACAGAAGGCTAAGAAGTCGCGAACCGATAAAAAAAACCTAAATGAGCCGATAGCAGTTCCAAAAGAGTCCGCCGCGCGCCACTGTCGCCGCACTGAGCATCAGACGGTGCAAACTCATAACATCTGTCAAAAGCGACTATTACCAACCAGCCGCGATGCAAATATGGCAATAGAGTAAGATAGGTACACAGTTAAATAACCAACTCATGTTATGTATCACATCGCATGCAGCAACAATCCTCACAACCAAATCCATGTAAGTGTCTACAATAGTGACTTCAGATGTCTCCATGGGAATAAAGTGGATTTGGGTCAGGTGACCTTGCAGGCCATGAAATCAGGCCGCCTCGTCCAACCAAGCGACAAGGAAATGTACCATCAAGATGATTGAGCGCTACTATGTTTACCCACGCACACACTGTGGCACAGTAAAAAAACATAGCTACCTTTATATTAAGGGATATCATGTGGGGGGCTCATCATAGACCAATTTCCACTGGCGCGCCCCCACACATCATTACTAGAGACACTGGTAAATCGCGGGAAAAGTTGATTGTTTGCTAGGCTCCAACAAACTATGTATAACACTGAAAGCTTTGCACTTATATTGGCTATCGTTTATATGAAGTACTGTGTCCCTCTTCAACAGACCCAATTAGAACTGAACAGTTGTAACACAGAACGTATGTGATTTTCCGGAAAACTGTTCGCACGTGTAACGATTGAGATACTACAATTTATTGGAGACTATGTTAAATATTTTCGCGATTTTCCAGTGTCTCTTATCATTAAGGATGGGAAAATTTCGCGAATTTAATGACCTGCATGTTAGATAAAATATCCTATGTATACTCAATTCCCGACCATTTGTCCACTAGCTGCTACTCAGTGGAATGGCAGACAGTGAACGAATAGACGGGGCTTGAGAATACATAGGACAATGGATTCTAGCATGAGGGTCATTGATTTCGTGAAATATTCCCATGCCTACTCATCATGTTTGTGAATTTATCTCCTTTCGCTGTTCTCACAGACCATGTGTTCCCCTTAACAAAATTCTCAGGTAGGTATGTCAATAAATAGTTGGTATAATTGATGTCTTGTCAAAAGGAAGACAATAGGAATGGAACCAATGATTCATGCAGATAGGAAACCGAGGGAGAAGCGACCGTTACTTGTAGTTAGGAACCTTCCTTTCACTCGTATGGAGTGGTTTTAGAAAACCTGGGTAACCCGAAATTAGGACGGCTCCACCGGCAATCGAACCATGGCGCTATCAAATGAGATTTAGTGTGCTGAATCGCTTGCAATACAGGTTTAGTTTTGTGACACCTATTTATAACTAAATGTTTGTACTCTTCTACTGAAACATATTTTATGTAGTGCAGAATTGTAAGTCTTAATTCATTATGATAAAATTTAGGATGGGAGGAAGTTGCAACTGTGAGAGTGTTGATTCCCGGACGGGTGGGCATGAAAGTGCCGAGGTAGGGAATTGCGTCGGAGGGTGAGCACTGGGTGAGGATGGGGTTGAAACGGGAGCCGAGGTGGAGGAGGGGGTAAGAAGGAAAGAGGACCCACTTGGTGACTGCAAAGCCAGCCGCACTCTGGCGTGGCCGTTGAGTGGGGTGCTACGTCGGACAGTGGCAGAGACTTCCCTCTGAATCCAGTACACCTCTTCTCAGGATCCGTAACCCCCAGTGCCTTCCGTAAAGGTTTGGCAAACACCTACCTAGCCTACAACTTCCTTCCTGACAGCTTAGGTATAGCCTGGCTATGGCTCAGACAAGTGACGAAAGATGAAGTATCGTTGAGTGGATGGCAGTGGCGGGTTTCCCCTAGGATCGCCGATATGGCGTAGAAAGCCATAGTGCAGCGGAACTGTTGTTGGCGCTGGGTAGGCGGATTTGTAGACGAGCGCTGCAAGTGCGCCTCAGAATGTCCTTATGGCTATTTTCAACTTTCCCAGACAAAAGACAAAACTCGACACTGTTCGGGAAGTGCACAGTGGCTAGGCTGCCTTCAGAGGGTGTTATTGAAAAACCTGGGAGGCGCGCGATTTACGCGTCCTCATAGACGTCAGAATTACTTAAAGTGGATCGGAAACCAAACTACCGGGGTGATCCGAGAGGATGCTGGGTCTCAAGAGTCTTAGCATTGGTGTAGGGTGAATGGGATAGCAAATAATAGGGAAGATAGGTAGAGTAAGTGAAAGAGTATGGTAAGGGTTGAGCATAGTTTATTGTCATAAGCCAACAATATGAAAACATCCTGTTCTTGATAAGATTGAAGGCTGCATAGGAAATAAGACCAAAGAACACTAGTTCCCGTGGTGAGCGTCATTGGTGTGGGTCTCGACGTCTCAGGAACTGGCTCGTGGTCGGCATGGCCTAGCAGCTGGCTGCGAAAGCGCTCACGGTCGTGAGGGGTGCTTCTGGAAGGGGTCTGGCGGTCGCTGGTCTTCCTAGCCTGGAGCTGAAGCTTGAGGTTCGGTGGAGTTGAAAATCTACTGCAGAAGATACTGGAACTTCAGCAATAACAACTGCTATTGTTTGAAGCTCTGGAGTTGTAGGTGAACTGCTACTGGCATGAGTTGCAACTGAATCGCGAACTGACGTGTGTTCTTGAATAACAGCTGGCTGCGAAGGCGCTCACGATCGTCAGGGGCGCCTCTGGAAGGAGTCCGGTGGTCGCTGGTCTTCCGAGCCTGGAGCTGTAGGTGAGTTGCAGCTGAACTGCGAACTATGTGAATTGCAATGGATATCGTGATTTTATTGTACTGCCCTTCCTCACAGCACAAGGTGATCCCCGACCTGCTAGCTGGCTTGGTGTAATCTCCTGGATAAATAGGGGAAGTTTTAGGGGGAGAGCATAGTGCGCTCTATCTGACTAGGCTATAAGCTAAATGTAGCAGTGTAAAAAAAGTGACCGTGCATTCTCTGTCTCACTCAGTTAAGGGCGCGGCTACCGCAATTTTCATCACCATTTTTTAAATATTTTATTTGTACCATAAATTTTTTTCTTATTTTAGACACAAAATGTGACTAAATTTGGCTCTTGTGAAATTTTTTTATCTCTCATAGTTTTCGCGTAATGACTTGTTAAATTAATATTTTTGCATGTTTCCGTTTTAACCACTACACTAAAACCAACTGATATACCAAACTAAAAAAAAAATCACAGTGTATAAAGACATTGCAGGCTACAATGACATGCTCATGAAATTTAAGAATAAAAATTATTTGAATTTTAAAAAATTGCTGAAACTGAAAATAAAAATTTAAAAAGTTCAATATTTATTTTAAAAATACAAATAATGTTTATTCTTTAATTTTATGAGGATGTCATTGTAGCCTGCAATGTCTTTATCCACTGTGATATTTTTGAGTTTGGTATATCAGTTGATATTAGTGTAGTCGTTAAAACGGAAACATGCAAAATGTGATATTAACAAGTCATTACTCGAAAACTATGAGAGATAACGAAAATTCATAAGAGCCAAATTTAGTCACATTTTGTGTTTAAAACAAGAAAAAATAATATCTGGTACAAATACAAAATAAAATAACGATGATGAAAATTGCGGTCGACCACGCCCTTAAGAGTAGGAAGGATACGCTGTGGTCCTCGGTGCATCAAGCGCTAGGGAGAGACTCCAAGAGCCGGCGATTTGGTCCCTTGCATCCTTTGAAGCTACGGCGTGGGAAGTAGCAGTAAACCAGCGTCAATACTGGAGGAAACCTGCTGCCGGCACTAATATGATGACGATTCCCAACCTAGAAGGGGAAGGGGCTGTGGTTGTAGCAGATGTGAAGCCTCCTCCAACCGGCTTGGAGGAGGCTTATGTAACTTCTGTGGCAGTGCTGTAGCAACTGTCACCAGAGCTCGTTGGTGCATCACAGGTTGTTGATTCAGTCGAGTAGGTATTTCATCTCTCGTTGAGTAGACAGAACCTTTCACAGATAACCAGCCGTCAAGGCGGGGTTGTAGCGGTGTGAGAAAAGCCGTAGTAGCAGTTCGAGGGTAGTTGCCGCAGCATGACTGGCACCTACGTCCAGCAAAATCCCTCGCAGACTTCAGTTCCACCTACTCTTCTTACTACAACGACCCAGCCTGACACTTCATCGACTCCCGCCAGTTAGTTCGCGGGCTGGTATTGGTTATTCCCAGCCACCCCAGCAAGCTGCGGGATCCCTTATCCGCCACCCAGGGACGCGTAGTGTCGTAGATGGTCACTGCACCTGCAACTACTTATGTACACACCCTGTAAGTAAGACACGCTGCTGCATCCTGCCAATGGACTCGCCACACTTCGCCCTATTAGCGCGGACGTGAGGGATGGTTCCTCCCTCTCATATTGTCTTCCTCTGCGCTATGGGTGGCGTGCTTATAGGCGGCAAGGTGTTACGTTAAAAAATTATATTTAAATAATCCTAACCCTCGGTTTGAGGAGCGAAAGTATAACTAGGGAAGGGTTAGAAAGGTTTTTAAATATACTTGGCATCAGGGTAGAGTGCACTGAAGTGCGCGGGAGTAACTAAGGTTGACCGGACTAACGTAAGGCGCAGAAATATGGAACGGGCAGGATGATGCGGCGGCTTCACAGCACTGAACGCTGTGAGCATGCGTCAGTACGTTATACAACTCTCCGTTTAAATAAAAAAAATAGACATCATGATAGTTATAGACTTTTGTACTATCTACAGCCAAAATTTAGTAAAACTGATTTTGTTAAACTAAGTGGAATTGCATTAGGTGTCTTCAGTAATTTACTGACGCTCTGTGTTTTTGTTAAAGCTAACAACATTGTGTGTAATTGTACAGACACGTTGGATAAAACAGAATTTGTGTTTACACCTCATGTTGAAAAAAGAAAACATTAATTATTTACTGTAATGAGGAATAACATGTGTGTTATGGTACCCATTTTAGTACGTGTAAAATTCTATCAATGATGAGGTATTTCACCTAACTACGTAGGTTTAAAATTTGCGGCATCCTCTTCGTCGAAACTCGAAAACATAAGTTAAATTTAAGATGTTTTGCAGAGTAATTTAACAGCGATAAAATTGTATTACATTTTGACTTCTAAAGACAGTCTCAGTAAACCGGTTTTATCATAGATAAAATTTGAGAAAAGGAACCATGTAATTTGATAATGAAGGATCACATTGAAGGTCAAGGTCGAATACAATATGGCTTACTTTTAACTGGAATGACGGTATGAACAACTGGCGCTAGTGGATCATCCTTTGTCCCTTGCGTTCGCAGCCTCGTTTTGCATCTTCTCTGTGTATTCAAGGTCTTTCTATTAGAGGTCACAATGTCTGTGAAAGTTATCTCTATAACCTCCTTACAATATAATTTGAAGACTCTGCTGAACTACAGATGTGGCTTCAAAGAGAGACTTACTCTATATGCTCTGTTGATATACAGAAACAATTGGTTGATGTGACGAATTACACAATTATTCGAAAGATAATTAGGTACAGAACTTAGGAACTTTTAATATTTGGAAATACTATATGATGAAACAACTTATTTCAGAAGAAGGGTACAACTGGAACAGCATCTAATCTTAAAGACATAAGACATAATTACATGAAACATTGAGACATCTGAGACTGAATTATGTGAATCCATTCCTTCACCTAACTGCATTTCCACACGGATACAATCAATGTGAAACAATGACGATGATAAAAGGGACCAATAACCATAATTTTGGATACATAAAATTTTTCCACTTAGCCTGGTATAATTATTTATATTACTGATGTTTTGGTCATCAACAAGGCACAGGGTTTAGTTTCATACATTTCTAATGCCAGACAATTATCAATAGTACTATTTCTAGAACTACCCACAGGAAAATATTGACTTCGCCTACTGTGAATTAAAAGTTTGTCTATTCAGTGATGGTGCAAGAACCTAACAGTTATTGATACTTAGGGACACCTTATTTTCACGAAAAAATCTTTGTACCACTTTATTTCAATGCCTTGTGTGCTTCGGGATTATCGGCAGAGTGTCTTTGTGCAGAAAAGTTTCTTATTTGACAGTGACAATCAGAGCAAGAGTTACTGCGTCTGTAGTTTTCTGCTAAAATCCCCCAAGACATTTGTGTGTAAAAACAATCTATATATGACCATGAAGCAAAGCTATTGACGTTAACGTAAGGCATTGAAACGAGCTGGTATAAAAATCCTTTCGGGAAAGTCGTGTGTCCTTAATTATAAGCAGTGGCTACTCGTAGATTGTTGCCAGATAGGTACAGGCATTGATTTTTGATGAGAAGAATTATGCAACATTTTGTTTAAGTGCCTCGCGCGCACATCTGCAGATCTGCTTTATGATCAGTGATTGGCTGTTTTTAACTCTCAACATATTTGGCATCTACCCGCTAATCGCAGACATATGGTGTCGTAGTGACGTTATTCTCATTGGCACAGTCAAATGAGTGCCGCCTCTACACGAATCCACGCCGCCAATATCTACGTACCAGAGCTGCAGATGTGAACGTGAGGTATTGAAACAAAATGTTGCATATTTCTTTCCACCTAAAATCACTAGCTCTACAGTTATTGCTAGAGAAGATGGTTTATCGCGGGAAAACTTGACTGTTTGCTGGGTTTCAACGCACGTTCAGCTTACAAAAACATTACTGGTTTTCACTTTCACTTGGAGCTGTTGCCCTATTTGACTAAGCCAATAAGATTCCCGAAATTTTAATACTTGTTTGCCTGTTATGGATCAGCAGACAGCTATGTTGTGGCAGACGTACATCAGCCAATCACATATGTTGCAAGAAACTACAGCTGTTTCAATGGTATTTCGGCACAAAACATTATCGCCATACACCATCATCTCTACAGATATGACAGGAGTAATTGAGAACTATTAATATTTGCACGCTACTTGACGTTACAGGCCCTGACACACTGGTCTGCAAATACCGCTTATTTGTGAGTGGTCAGTAGCCTGTAAATATTTCATGGTCATTGATAGAGATCATGGTATGTACCAACATACCCTTGAAAACGCTGAGTTCCATGCAACATGTATAGTTGGGCGATATACGTCTGACACAACGTAGCTGCACGCAGACCAAAAACAGGCATCATATATCACAAGAGCGGGATTCTTATTGGTTCAGTCAAATAGGATAACAGCTCCGCGTGTAAGTGAAAGACAGTCATAACTGAGCGTACGTTGGAACCCAGGAAACAGTCAAGTTTTCCCTCGATAAACCTCACATCTCTAGTCATTGGTAATGGAGTGTTCATCAGAAGTGTATAATACTGACTATATGCAGATTTACCTGGCAACAATACACGAGTCACCAATGTCGCCTACTTAAATTTGAATTCAGATACAGTGAGTAGGACAACCAGTCCCTCAAGATTAACTCACTTGGGTTTGTCTATTTCAAGCCTGAAATAAGAAGATATCATTGAGTAGGTTACTATCAGACATAATATGTTTGCCTCTTCAATCCTGCAACTGTTTATAAACTTTAATTTTCGACAACAGGCACAATATCTAAAATTTAAAAATAAAACAAAATTACTTTATGCACTTCTTTAAACCTTCACGGATACATCAAAACATACAGTACACTGCAAAATCGTTAATCACCAATACGTCAAATTTAATTGCCATCTTGCATACATTATTCATTAAAATTTATCAGACTGTCGTAACTGGGATTGGGAAAACTGAGCCTTAACCGAAGATGGCCGAAGTTCCTTCTCCGACGAGCAACTTATTCATCAAAAAATACATATTCCAATGAAATAACACCGAAAGGAAATTATGCAGCTATACTAACACATAATATAAACAAATAATTTTGTTTAGTAGATTGGAAGTTTAAATGTAATAACGAAAATTATATTATGAACACTGCAATTCTGAAACGTCTCTATCTATCTCTTTCATTCATTATGCATGTTTTAACGTAGGTAGTCTATCGGGCTTTTTCGGCGAAACATTAAGTTTTCGTTGTTTGACATGGAAGTGAGGGTTTTTATCGCGGAAATATCATCTTAAACAAAATTGGCAAACAAATTTGTGATATCTGCTCTCGTTTCAGCTTAAAAAAAATTCATAATTATCTCGGAAACAATAGAAATAAGAGATCACGGCCTTAAAAGAACAATACCACTGTAGACTCCAGACAAAAGAATTCGTGACCATAAATTTCCTGCTTGCCAGAGCCTAGGATCTAACACGGGATCACACGGCGTGAGACTAATGGTAATAACTAATCTCCTAATGCGGCCTAAGTTTTTAATACATAATTATTAAATTGAAAATATTTGTCATAATTTTGCATACATACTTCTAAACACATGAAGTATTACAGAAATGAGCATTTAAACAGAATGCTCATCTCGTTGTCTCTTAGTTACTGAAGACACACTTGTTGGTACCTGTCTTTAAATATAAGACATACTACATGATTGTCATCATAACTTCGCCCCGGACTTTGTAGTAATAACATATTGGGGCGATCAAAATAATGATAGTTTTAATTAATAGTATGTTCTTCGTTATCTGCAAAAGTTAAGTTCTATCGTTTGCTCTCTGTGCTCAAACAGGTATGTGGAGGTAGAGAGCTGTAATTAAAGATAATCCTTACAGCACACCGTGGATTACTTGTTAGAAAAAATATTGTGCGAGTATCATTTCTTCTGCACCTAACAACCCTTACCAGAGTATATACCAACCTCACTAATCACTGCTATAGGAGATTCGGAACAAAGTAAACACTAAAAAAAACTGATTAAGTATTATTTTCAGCTAATTAGTATCTTTCCGCATGTGACGGCCATCGACGGTAAATGTCTAACCTCTCTGGACCTGTGGTGGATGAAAAAAAAAAGGGGGGCAGCGGATTGGGGAAATTCTCCCCCCCCCCACCCAAGAGCCCAACCTTTTTATTCAAACTATTGAAATTTTTTTTTATTTAATGGGGGCCAGAAGCACCTTCCAGCCTCGTACAAAAGATCATGTGGCCGATGCGGCCTTTAATGTAAACAATACATCAGGTGCATGCATAAGGGTGCTCCCATTCCAACCACAACGGTCCTTGTGGGAAAAAATCAGTGGCGGCGAGTCAGTATGGGGGCTGCTGGGTGTGGTGAAGATGATGTAGGTGGAGCGCCCCCAAGGTGGAGAGAGGGGCGCTCAGACGTCCAGAAGCGACAGGATATGGAGGATGAAGCAGACAAGTGATGAAGTCAGAGGCGGCGTGCGATGATCTGTGGTGATGTCAGGCAATGCTCGGTGTTGTGGCGCAGAAGTCTTCAATGGGATTTGAAAATGTAGTAGGTGTTACGAACTTGGTGCTATATTCTAAGAAACTGACCATAAACAATTTGAAAATGTTCAATTTGTGTCTGTTGTGTGTTAAACATTAACGTTAAAACTCTTATCAAAGTGTACCATTTAGCATCTTAAAATCAGTATTTTTCATTCGGTCAACCAGTGCTAGCAAAAATACATTCCCCCTCTCTCAATTCCATTCCGGATCCGCCCCTGCTCTGGACACGTAACTTTATATTTGTGCGCGTGTAAGATAAATAGTGCAGTCAGTGGGAATATAGGGGAAGGTCGCTCCATGCTGGTATCGGACAAACGTAGTTTACCCAATCGACAGGCGCAGCAGCACTTATCAAGTGACTAGCAGCTCCATCTACATGCGCGAGATACGTACTCGTATTTTCCCTCTCATAGATAGCGCGGTTTCAGAGTAAGCTGGTGTTTTGTCTAGCATGCTTCGTTTTCGTCGGCCAGAAGTTAAGTTTACAAGCAAACTACAATCACAAGTGTAAGTGCAATTAATATTTATGATTGCCAGTACTAAATTTAACATTTTATCTTAAATATTCAGTTTCGAAACTGTATTAGTTAGTTAAAATGGCGTCGTTGAAGAGATCTGGTTTCGTAACTTCGCATAAAAATGTTGTGTTAAACAATGCCAAGTGCGGTAAATGCTCGAAAATTGTTCGCAATGGAATTTTGTGCGAGAAGTGTGATACGTGGTATCATTATAGTAGATGTTGTGAAGTGGACGAATGTAAAACTCCGCAAAACGAGTGGCATTGTGCCACGTGTGCTAGTGAAAATGGCTACGATCGGCAAACAGAGGAGATAGAAACACACTGCTCAACAACTGCAAGTGATCATATGAAAATTATCCAGACGTTAAAAAACGAAGTTGAGTCCTTGAAAGAAATCATAAATATTTTGAAAGAAGAACTCGCTGCCAGCCGAAACATACGCTCGCCTTGCAAGACTGATGTGCGGGCAAATACAGCACACAAAACAGAAACCGGCTACGCAACTCTCCATCCCAGAATTTCACTGTGCCGCTTAAAAATCGGTTTTCTGTCTTAAACAACTCTGATTTCCCACATCTTCCATCCAACTCCACTCCCGGGAAGCAACAAGACAAAATGCGCCCTAAACGAATTTCCACGAAACTGCAAGGTTCGGATAATGCGCAGTGCGAGAAAGCATCAAGGCAAAGGGACTATTACACAAGTCGAGACAAAACGACCATCGGGAAAACCGAAGCAAAACGTACAGTTCAAGAAGTCTCTTCCACCCGCAGCAGTACTACAGCCACCACTGTGCCTACTCAAAACAAAAGTAAAGTGTTATCAAATAGGCCTACGGTGTTAATGGTGTTGCCGCTGAAGTATCAACATGCGGTGCAAGTGTTAGTGCAGTTGGTTTCACTAAACCTGGAGCTCCACAGCGTGAAGTGCTGCGTTGTGTTACAGAAGACCTCTCGACTGTAAATGGCTACGATTCTGTTGTGATAATCGGCGGGGCAAACGATGTCGCAAGAGATCAAGGGGAGAAAGCAGTTCAAAGCCTGG
>PNEQ01055010.1:0-13356 GCA_003012365.1 Medauroidea extradentata
GACTTAGCGAATAGTTACACCCATACTTGTTGGGTATCATTGTGACCAGCGCATACTTACCTGTTACAATAAACCTATATTTCCTTAAAATAATGTACCACTTTGTAATTAAATAAGATTAAAGACAGTTTTAATCCAATTTTTTGGGTTTAGGGGTCAGAATCGGCCAAATTCGGTTATAGCGAAGACACGGCTATAGTGAAGTTCGAACCCAGAACCATGACATTTCGCTATAACGAGACTCTACTGTATTATAAGTCTCGATACAACTGTAGAATGAAAACAACTGTACAATTTATTTCTCACAGGAATTACTTGCTGTTCGGATTGTCTGTCATGAAAGTTTACAAACTAAGTTTTCTTCTCAATAATTAAGTTACCTTATAAAAATTAGTTTATAGCGTATTCGTGAAGATAAACTGATGCACTGGTCATGAAACTGTAGTACGCAAGTGAAACATCTAAACAACATGGTGCAAAAAGTGGGTTATGGTTCAACTCTAACAGTTTCCTAGACTTTGAGCTCTGGTCTCTGGTTCAACTGCAGGATGTTGTGTGCATGTGAAGGCAAATGACTGAGAACTAGTGTGTGTGAGGAATAAATAACACGTTACTTACTATACTGCTTAGAGAGTTGTAATCTTACCTCTATACTTAACTGACTCTATTCTAAAAAAATAATTTATATCCTTCTTACAATGGTTTCTAGCTAGCGTACCTGGAGTGTCGAAGACGTTGACTAAGTAGCTCTTATTGCGTACATCCTGCAGCACCAAGGTGACCGGGATGGCCTTGATGGACACACCTCGCTCCTGCTCTGTGAACAAGGTGTCTGTGTAGCGTAAGGGACGTTCATCAGGTGTACGCAGCCCAGGGTGTGTCTGGCGTACTAAGCAGTCAACAAAAGTAGTCTTGCCGTGGTGTAAATGTCCCACGAGTGCCACACTGCGTATTAGATGTGGATTGTCCATCATGTCTGCCAGGAACCTGCACAAAACCCACCCTCGCTCCAATATGACATAGTCATGTATCACACAGCACTAATATTGTCAACAGAATAAGTTGGAAGTAGGAGTTGGCCAATATCAATACCAAAGAATAGGCCTGCACTATTTTTTTTTAAAGAATTTACATGGTCGAGATGACGTGAAAGTTCAAAATTCAGTCAACACCCTTGTTGTACAATAAGTCAGACTCAGTATCAATAATAAGATCTCACACAGCAAAAGAATTCACTGTAAATTACAAAAATACAGTACAGATTTTCCAGATTAGAAGCCATATGAAGGAAAAAATTAAAATTTAAATGAAAAATACTTTGCTAGTGTAAATTTCAAGATACACCCATATGTCTTATACGCAACTTAAAATTGTAAAATTGCAGAAATAATTAAATTAATTTTATATAAGACAGGTTTTATACATATGGTACAAAAGCATCAAAGTTCCTGTAAAAGGTATTATCTATTATGTCTTAATTACGCCCAGTCAACTACAACATACTGTTTTAAAGTATGCAGATTTCAGCCTCATCAGCTCTTAATACCTTGTTGTTAATGGGCCGTAAAACCCTCTCACCTCACCTTAACTACTGTGTTTTGTTTAGTCTCATTGTGTCATATTTCTGAGTTTCATACATTTTATCTGTTTGTCCTTTGCCAAAGCAGGCCTTCAACGTGGTGGAGTCTGGTTTATTAATTTTATTAATTTTTGCTTATTTTAATTATTTGGCTGTCTTTGCAGTATTTGACCTGATTCCAGTTATGGAATTTTATATTGTGTATGTATACTTTTGACTAAAGCATACTCTACTTATTTATGTTTCCTTATTTTCTGTAGTTTTCTTTGACAGACATCTTGCATCATAATGGAGTATATCCAAAAAAATTGCATCCAGCCATCCGTATTCATGTTCTTAAATATTGCTACATATGTCTCAACAAGCAATAACAAAATAAGACTTTTCATTAGAACCAGTATGGCCATTTTCAGCCAACTCCTTCACTGGTGTATCCTTAGCAAATGAAATGCACAAATGCAAATAGAGAGGAAATACAGTATTACACTATAATAGTATTAATTAAACCAGCTCACACACCACACACAAAGTTTACTTTCTTGCTACTGTATACTGGATGGTAAACAAAGCGTGTTTACTTTTGTGGAAATGTATCTTATGTCTAGTTTAGTTGAATTTGGAATGAATATTCTTAACTTTCAGCACGAGTGACCTAAATGTAGTCAGTCATCAATAAAGTTATGCAGTAGGGAAAATTATGGTAATTATTGTGAACATGCTGGAAATTTTTTTTTTCTTTATAAATCTAAATACAAAAACTTGTGAAATACAGTATTTCAGTACGACATTTTCCAAATATTCATATTTGGATAGGATTAAAATTAAACTGAAGTACGTACCTATGTTCACAGTTACTCTACATGTACTACATACTACAATGAAATTTAACTTTTGTCCAAAACAGTTACCAGCAACATGATTCTGTGGTAATGGTTATAGTAGTGCAGGTTAGATATTGCAGTGTTGCTGACACCAGTTAAAATTTTGCATGCTTGTCTTTAAATTACCAATGATAGGGATGGGAATCAGTAATTTTTTAGGTTTCCTCATTTTTAAAAAGTAAGAAGCACACAAAAACCTCTCTCTGCACTAATTATTTGATATAATTTGTGTGTATTTTAATTAGTAAGTGTGGATTTTAATTTTACAGATATTGTTTGTTCATATCCTGAACGTGTGCAATCACGTTAAGTATACATTAATTTTAGTGATAAGAAGGGATAGCAATAAAAAACAACGAGGAATTGTTATGCAATTCAAAACTTTTAAATATGTTCCCTACACACATAAAAAAATAATGAGCTGCATAGTTTGTATCACAGGATATTAGATAACTTCTTACACTTCATCATCACAGGTAAAAACATCCAGAATAGGTATACAGAAAAGTAAACAAATAAATAAATAACATAACAAAAAACTAAAAATTCTTTAATCTTTATATTACACTCAACACAATAGTATTGCTTAGAATCAGCAGCAAAAAAAACCTCAACACCTATGATGCACAACCAAATAAAAATAGGTATAAAATGCAAATTTTTTTTACAAAATCGAAACTATACTTATTAGTGGTAATCTACAGAATTAGCGGATGTTTTTTAAGACTGTTGTTTGAGTTGGTAATTTTAGATAATTTTTTATCATCTGAAGCCATATAATTTTTATTCAAGGAATCTAAATAAACCTAAGTGTTGGTTTTTGTTTTGATACGGTAATTTGTTATTTTAGGAAAACCATCTTTTCCAGAATATTTCAAGAAAGTTTCATCCACAACTGACATGGTTTAAATAACATAACTTAATGTAGTATAACAAGCAAAGTTTGTATAGACCAGTCATAAAATATATTAGACAAAAGAAAATCACTTCTCACTGCACAAAAATGTTTCCACTAACTGAGTATTTCACATTTCTAATTGTTACTAGTCAGCATGAGAAACTTGTGGTAAGATAATCAACGGTGACCATCTCTAGCACCAGCCAAGTATGTAAATTATTCCAAATATTATTTACATAGTTGTGAATTTCTAAATTTGCATCACTAGTATTCACTTTCATACGTTATGAATTTTATTAGCACCACGTTAATAGTGATGGGCCACAACCCTGACCCCAGGGCACCCCAATATTTTAAGAAAAAAAAATGTGACACACAATTTTCACTTTTGCATCAACAAATTTTCTTCACACAATAGTCACAACACTTATGTTTAGTTTTTGCACCATAAAATAGAAGCTACATGGGAAAGTAAATCTAAACCCTTTCTTTTTTCTGCCTACAAGTGTAGAGTGTAGTGTTTGATCCACAACAGTGAAACTAAATTTCAACATGCTGTTACAAACTCCCTCCCTAGTGCACCCATTTCCTCGTACGTAGTGAGATCTAACACAGTATTGTGGATACTATTGTCAAACCATCTGATACAGAACAACACAGTATAGGTATTTTCAGTTTTTCGCTGTTCTGAGTTGTGTCAGTGTGTGTGAAGTGATGCAACATCTTTGTTCCAAAGTTGTCTCAAATTACCTGTCTCAGTTTGAGTTGTAATGGTAAGTAACACGAATTTATATTTTATATGCATACTAGGTATTGTATTTTACGCAACATGACTCGAAAGTCATATTCTGCAGTGAAAACAATTCATTAAATGTAAAACATTGGTCGGTTGATCTGAACAGATACCTACGCTTGAATGCAGTTACTCTAACTGGCACCCGTCTGTGCAAACGAGTCCTCTCCTACTCCTAAGGCTGCAGCTCGTCACAAACAGATGTGTAGTAGCACAACTACAGAACAGCGTGACAAAATACACACTGATCTAAAAACATTCTGTATTTGGGCTGGGGTAACAGCAAATACACTAGGGCACAAAACTGCATGCCAAACTACTTTTTTGTGTCAACGACAGATAGCAACAAACATGCGACAATGTGTACTGAAGAAGTTGTTTACATGCTGCGTGTGCTGTTAAAAGAGGTTTTTAAGCCTTCGTGTGCAGCTCTCCAGAGCTTACAAATAATTCAAGTCAGACTCACATAAAAATAATAAGTGGTAGCGAGTAAGACAGTGGCAATACTATTTAAATAATAAAAATACCAGTAGAAACATCAAACAAAAATATATTTCACCAAGTTTTGGTCTTATCTATAAGTGTGAGAATTTATTTTAGAAAAGGCAAATATATGAAAATGTTTACGGTAAAACATTACTTGAACATTTGTTACAGATATCTGATGCATTAAATAAAAGACTTGAAATTATATAAGAATTATGGTTTTCAACAACAATATACACACAAAGCCATTTGCACTAATTTACATGAGTACATTTCCTTTCAAGGAAAGCATATGCTGAAATTTACTGTTTGGCTAAACATTGCAAAACTGTAGGCCTACACCCGAACAGATTCATACAAACTTGTAAATTGTGCTGAAATAACACTGTAGTCTTAAAATTCAAAATGATTCGGGTCTATAATTTATACATGTATGAATAACAAGCACAAATTAAAAGTAGCATATAATTAGTTTTAGTTGCTTAATTTTCTATACAGGAACTTCAATACAGACTTTGAAGCATTGCTGGACAAGGGGTTTTTCATCACTGGTTAATTAGTATTATATGTAATCTTAAATTTATAACGTAGTATTTAAAATTGTAACTCTTATTTCAGTGGTCTCGGTTCCAGAAAGGAAAAGTAATAAAGACACAGTTCTTTTATTCCCGAATGTTTTAGATTTCAGGTAGGGGTAATGTTGGCTGTTATGGACAGGTGGCCTTGGTAGGAGGCAGTAGCTTTGTTTTTCTTTTTGTGTTCTGGTTTTTTCCACGGGAGTTTTGGTGCTGTTTGCTTTTATTGCGTAGTTTTTAGTTTTGCCCTAGAGGGTTCTAGGTAATGGAACAAATGACGAGGGTCACGTCACCGAGAACCAGCCAATGAGAGCACGGCGTGTGGCGTCCCTTCGCCCTTTGTTTTGGAATGTTTCGCCTCCGCCCTGGTTTGATTGGAGTCATGACGCGAGCCGGATAGGACGCACGCGGGGCTGCGGCCCAGATTTATAAATGTAGGCAGTTAGGTGTGGAAAGCCAGTATGGCTACTCATTCTTCTTCGCCGCGTGTGTATTCACCATGTGCTAAATGTTCTGACTTTGACTTGTCTAATATTCTGATTTAGTCGTGCTGTGTTTCTGCTTACAATTTTCTGTGAACCGGATCCATGCTAAGACTTGAACAGTGTATTTCACGCCGATGTAAACTGAAATCTAATAAACCAAAAGTACATTATTTTGGGACTAACCTTTCTTAAATTCGCCAGTGTCTGTGGAAATCCCAAATTTGGCCTACAAGGTAACATAACCTACAAAAGTACTGCCAGTAAATTCCGGAGTAGGCCTACTTGAGTGCAGATCAAGAGACATGTACCAACTTTTAACCTTGCCTTTTTGGCTGGGTTATCATGGAGCTAGTGCACTGGTCTAGGAGGACTGGTGTGCTACATTTGTCGGCCAAAGTGGGGCATAGGTACGTGACAACGAGACGAAAATGTTACAACTTAAACCTGCATTATACTTTTATCAACAATAGCCTGCCAAAAAAACACAAGACGACAGCTTGAAGATGAAGCCAAATCAAGAAACACGGACTCTTTAACTCTTTCGCTGCGGGATAAAAAATTTTAATTATGCCAAGCTAGTGTAAAAAATTTTTTTAAAAATAAGTTTTTTGTAAATAGTTTATTTTCGGTTAATTTTAAGCGAGAAAACCATGTACATAGTGTTTACAGAGTCATTTAATTCGGTGTTCAACTAAAGTCGAATGTCGCAGCTAAGCAATTTTTTGTATATTCGACTATAGTCGAATGTCGCAGTTAAGGAGTTAATGTAAATGTGCTGGTTAAGATATAATTACTGCAACAGAAAAAAAATTGTAGCAATGTGAACATGTGCTTTTCATGGCTGTAAACAACAATATTTTACACTAAAGATGCACCAGATACTGCTTAAATAAGAGTTTAGTTGAACATGAACGACCAATATCGTAGGAGCTATTAATATGTTGCAGCTACACTAAATTGCATTGCATGTCTTTAGTGTGTGAAGGCCTTATAGAAATATTTTCTTAAGTGGATGGCCACATAATAGAAACACATTCTTCGTAGGATACTGTGACACACCTCCCACTACATGATACTTACATCTGACGAAAATTAAACTCTTCCACACAGAATGGTAGGTTTTGGGATATCCAACCTGCTTCCACGGAACAAAAGATTTTAATCTGGCCATACAAATTTAGTTACAAGCGAAAAGTTACATTGTTGATGCAATTTCTAACAGAATTCAGAGATGAAGAAAACAATCACATCCCGGAAAAACAAAATGTGTTTACTAATCATGTTGAAGCCAAATTTTGTAGTTGGCACTCCCAGGAGAGAACCAGCTCAAACTACAAAGAATTGTCAAGTCTCCATTATGCCAAAAAACTGTTACCAAAACCAAAAAAATCATGACCAATGTAACGTAGCCTTCACTCAGGCAAAACAAGATAAAAATACAATCAGTTAGGTAAGTTTTCTTACATCCAGTATACTCTAGCTCGCACATCATTACTGGCATGCTCGCCCCCATTTTGGCACACAAAGCCTGACCTGACGCCTCACTTCAATACTACACGTCGGACTCACTCGGGCCACAGCAACACAAAGTACGTCTGTCATGCTCTGGTGGCTAAAACACAAAGATTATTCATGCAGCACCCCTGGCAACCACCTAAAGCACTAAGGCAACCAAACATTACTTTAAACTAAGTACATATTTAATGAATAGATACAAAATATACACTTGTTAACTATGTATTGTAATAAAATATTGCTTTACAAAAACAAATAATATTTTAAATTACAAAGTGAAATCGTAATTTTTTTACTGCATGTCTTTTGATTGGCTTACACCGGCCCATGCAAAATACCATACTGTCTCTGTCACCCACACAAATCGTAGAAGTGCACATGCGCTACAGTGGGAAGTAATAGCAATAAAATAGCCACAATCTAATTTGAACTCTTTCAGGAACTGGGTAAGCACACCTGGCCTCTACATTGAAACTGGGTCAGTAATACTCCCAGCCTCAATTCAAACATACTTACTTTTAACATTATTTATAGCAATGACAAGTATTGTCAATTATGCACAACTGGACTGCCAGGAAATCACAAACACACATCACAACAACTCAAGTCAAATGTTATTACATGTACCAATAAACAAAAACACTGAGCCCTAAAGTAAAATCCAAATAAACACACACCATAAAACCTCTGAATTACTGAATTCTTCAGCATTTATTACTCACCACTCTAATGAAACTCATGTCAATTATCGAACCAAAAAAAAAACTTTACTCTCAGCAGATCACAAGAAAAAGTTACACCATAAGGGCGCAGTCTACCACAATTTTCATCACCATATTTTTATTTTTATATTTGTCCCAGTTGTTTTTTTTATTGTTTTTTAGACATAAATTGTGACTAAATTTTCCTCGTATAAAAATTTTTTATCTCACATAGTTTTTGCGTAATGGCTCGTTAAAGCCAAAATTTGCTTGTTTCCGTTTTAAAGACGACACTGAAACCAACTCACTTACCACACTGAGTGAGTAACGACGTTGTAGGCTGCAAATTCAACTATGTTAAATCACAAAATAAAAAATTTTTGTAATTAAAAAAAAAATATTGAATTTTTCAAATTTTAATTTTAAATTTTAGCATTTTTATTTTAATACAAACAAAAGTTATTCTTTGTATTTATGTATGTGTCATTGTAGCCTGTGACATCTTTATCCACTGCGAATTTTTTCAGTTTGGTATGTTAGTTGGTTTCAGTGTAGTCCGTACAACGGAAACACGTAAATTCTGACTTTAACAAGTAATTACTTGAAAACGATGAGAGATAAAAAAATTTCATAAAAGCCAAATTAAGTCACATTTTATGTCTAAAATAAGAAAAAATATATCGGGTACAACTGAAAAACAAAAAAATGGCAATGAAAAATGTGGTAGACCGTGCCCAATCTGGGTTAGGTCATCTCAAATCAAGCATTGTGCGTGCTTCATTTTAGGATACTAACTCTGCAGTTGCCCTCTGAAGAGGATCTAAAAGACAACTATTTTTAGCCTCTCATTACAACACTGAATGGCAGACTGTATACGGTCCACGTGCCAGCTCTGAGTCCTTGGTGTGTATGCATTTTCATTCTAAACATCATGTACGCAATAGGAACACAGTAGAAAACACGTTCTAACTTACAACGTTACTATGGTTTGTATGTGCATCAATATGCTACCGGCCTCGTATTATTTACATCTTTACGTATGAAAAACTCACTCCCTGCAGGGACTCCTGAATTAGCACACGGACAGTAATTAACTACACATTCACTGCTGTGGATAACCTTCCCGTACCACTTAGACTGTTCTTTACCCTCCAGTGCCTTGCACACGACTAAGCCTGCCGTAGCTGATGTTTCTGAAACAGCTGAGAGAATGGTCAGATCTGCACACACGCTTCCTCCCCTCCCCACCGCTTACCACGCTCTCACATGTAGACGTCTGCCAGTTACAGTAATAACAATTTATTGCTCTTTATTGGTACATCAAAAGGACTTGCTTCCTTGCATCTTTCTGTGTGTACCAACAATTCATTTTGGAATTTTAAGTTTGCAACCTCAGTGACGGTCGAGTAAGGTCACCCTTTTACAATGTACATTCACTGCAATGCACACATTTTAAATCTTTGCACATGAAAAACATCTTTTTCACTGTGCAAGCATTGTACAACTTCATAAAAAAAAATCAAGCAAATGTCATGTAATTTTTTAAGAAATTCACAAAAGCCTTTTTTAGTATACTTAAGCAAATGTCATGCCATTTTGAAAAAATTCACAAAAGTACATTTTTTAGTGGTGGAACAACAACATTGAAGTCTCTGAGTAACACCAAATGGTCTTGTTATGTTGATGTATGTTCATTACTTGACAATTTTGTGACTACATTGACAACTTTGAGCTAAACTGCAGCAACTGATCATAAACAAGGTGGCAAGGCAAATGCTCTCCTTAACTGTTGTTAAGATGAGTTTTTTTTTTGTCAGTGTGACTTCCTATCTAAAGCCCTCCAGAGCAAAAGAATGAGCTACGAAACAGTAAAATTGACATTTTGCTTTCCTTTAAGACAGAAGCCTTTTTCACTCAGCCATTCAATCACTACACTGAGGTAGCCAAACAGTATGGTACTCAGCGAGCCAGATTCCAGAAAAAAATATATGGTGGAAGTAAACTCCCTTTTGAAACAGTGGAGTAGATTTACAAACCTACGATACTTTTCCCTCTTATCGACATTATAGTTCAAGAAATACGGTCAAGATGGCTGAAAACAATTGGAATGTCCTAAATCACTTTCATACCATACTGAGTGAAAGTCAAGTTGACTTATCTGGTATAGATGATGTTTTCAACTATTACAATCTAGACAAGGAATGTCTCTTGGCAGTAACTGTAGTATTTTTATTAAATGGAAAGAATGAAAAATTAGTGCATTGAAGAAAGAGTTATGGCATGTGTAGAAAATATGTATTGTGAAAAAAACGTTCTCATTTATTTTCAAAATGTTATGTTGCATCTTACCATTCCTGTGAAGTCTGCTTCTTGTGAACAATTCTTTTTAGGTCTGAAATGGTTGAAACCATACCGCAGGAATTCTTTATGACAAAAATGGCTATCTTCTTTCACTCTTTTGGTCATTGAATGAGATATGAAAATTGACATATCAAATGTGATTACTTTTAATTCAAGTTGAAGAAGATTACACTTTAAGTGAAAGAGAAAAACAAACTTGCAATTCTGTGATTATTACTGTACAATAACTACATTTTCTGTTACTCAAGTCAACACACTGCATTTTCTGAAAAATAATCAGCACATTAATATGACAACTTGCCTTAGGATGGAGCCCAATGGTGAAGCCAAGGTTTTCTTTGGAAGTTCTAAATCTGTCGAAAAGCTGTAATAACTTGACCAAAAACTGCTTAAATAGCATCATTTAGTACCTCGAAATCAAAATTTTCTCGAGGGAGAACCCCCGGCTTTATTTGCTGGATTGGTGTTCCTTTATTTGACACCCCCACCCCCCTTTTCAAAATCAAATTGCTAAAATCCTGCACATGTCAGAGACGTAATGAGAGGGCAGTAACTACGTACGTGTGAGACATGCTTACATTACAGAAGTTAACAACCAGCACCGAACTGCAACATCCTGAAATTGTGGAGCCCCAAGTTGTAGTCGTGGATTGTAGAAGATGATAAAGTAAAGTTACGTCAAAGTATTCAGACTGATTTTGTAAAAGTTAGTGAACCAACTAATGGAGAGTACAATGTATACGTGAAATGGAACACTGCTTCAATGAAAAAAAAAATTTGTATTCTTTAAAGAAACTAAGCGTGTAGGAAGAATACTGTTTTTTGGTTGCGACTTTCATTACATCTCCATAAGTGTAATATAATAATGTACTGGCATATGTGTCAACTGCCTTGTAAAAATGGATGTGTTTGTGTCTTCACATTTTCTGCTACTGTTGTTAAGAAGAGCAAACAGACTAAAGAGAAACATATCACTAATGTAAATACACTGTAGATTATTGTCACAGCAGTCTGACTGTAAACTATTTAAAGAATGGTAAATTACAAATAATGTGAGGCGGTCCACCCACCATTTAGGACTAAGTATTTTTGTTTGTATTTTTTTTTACGTAGTTTTTTGAATCTTTAATAATTTTTGTATAGCAGGTCTTTTATTTCAAGTATTGTTGCAAAGGTCGTAAGTGTTGCATTTGGTTTGTACACTATCAGTTTATATTCATTTTATTTTGTTTAATTTTTGTTTAGGTTGAGTTTTTTGTGGTTTGAAACTTTATATTTTGGAGAATTTTGGTTCTTTCTCAACAATGTGTTTGGTCTTCAGGCTGGGTGTATTGTTGAGTTTTTTAGCACAGGTGTGCTTTCCCAGTTCCTGGAATACCAGAACTTTGCATTTTACCGTTTTTTCCTGTTTATTTTACCGTTAATTTAGCACTCGGGCACGGCCGTTGGCGTGTGTGAGAGAGACAGTGGTGGGTTGCGCGGGCCGGTGTTGGCCAATAAGAGAACTGAATTTAAACTTATTTAAGATTTGTTTTGTTTTAAGGCAATATTATGTTTTTGTAAAGCTCCATTTAATTTCAAGTGTAATTCATTGGCGTAATCTTGTTTTGGTTGTTTAATTAACGTAATTTTAACTATTAGTATTTTATTTTTTTTCTCGCTCAGTGCGCTGGGTGGCCGCCAGAGGCGCTGCAGGGAGAGAGAGTGTCGCACGTCGGCCGTTTTGGCTGGGGGGGGGGGGATTTGACTTGTTGTTGGGCCTTGGAGCAGGATGGGTGTGTGTGTGTGTGCACGGTAGTATGGTTGCAGAGAGGTGGCCGTATAGGCCTAAGAACCTATTGTTTGCGTTGTTAGTAGCAGGAATAGACGCCATGCATGTTGGTGCAATGAGTGGAGAAATTTTTTTTTTAATTTGCTCTCTCTTCTTTTAAGTTTGCTTTCTCTCCCGGGAGCGTCGGCTATGGTGATAGAACTTGTCAAGATATGTAATTGTGCTGATGGTTACATTTACGAATCATACTACAGTCAAGCGAAGATGGTGTAAAGAGTTTTTTTTTTTGGAGGTTTAGTTTCCTGTGTTTCCATCCGATCACTACTGGCCAGTAACGAAAAGAAATTATGATTGCTACGTGTACACAGTAAACTACTTCAAGTTTGAGGAGGGAGTTCGGAAGCCGCCTGGTTACATTCTTGGTGCCGTGACCAGGATGGACGCGAAGTGAGTAGCTCTACGATCTTGGATGCCGGCGGGACAACACCACTGAGGCGGCATGGTGCAGCACAGCGCAACAGTCCGGCGGCAGCACAGCAAAGCGGTCGGGCAGCAGCACATCGCGGCAGAACCACGTGATTCCAGCTTCAACGGCAGTCCTAAGCAGCAGCAGATTATCAGCGGGAGGTTCAGTCAGCGGCGGTAGTCAATAAGGTGTATAATTGGCTAATAGAGCAAATCTCAGCAGTGAGGGCGACGAGTCCAGGTAGGAAGACAAATAGCCTACTACATAGGGCCAGGTATGTGTGAAGAATCAGCGCGGGTTTCAAGGCGGGTTTATTAAGTGCTTTGAGTGATTTGGTGTCATCGTAAGTGCTCTGAGCTGTTGAGTGTATTGTTGTGTGTCCGAGTTGTTTCTGATAAGTGTTAACGAGTTTGAGATGAGTTGCAATTGTATTGTTGCTGACCTGGTTAGGGTTCATGTTGTGGTTTGTGTGATAGTCACATTGCTGATGGTATGTCACCTGTAGTTACGAGGTCAACTAGTAAGACCATGGAGGGCAGTGGGCCGGAGAATGTGGCTTACACTAATTTGTTGGCACAAGGAGAAGTATCGAGTGAGAATAGCACTATGTTTGAGTGTAGTGACTGTGTTGAATCTGGATCAGCCTCTGAGTCGGTGGCTAATACTAACCTGGAATCTTGCACTGAACCACCATCAGCTGTAGGCATGGATCAAGGGTTTGCTGTGCTGCTTCAGAGCTTGTTGGAAGCTCAGACAGTAAGGTTGGAGACCAAGTTCAATTGCCTAGAAGCTAAGTTGACAGAGTACAGGGAGGAATTGAAGGGGGAGTTAGAGGTTGTTAAGGG
>PNEQ01055012.1:0-16108 GCA_003012365.1 Medauroidea extradentata
TCTTCGCCTGTCAGCCCGCCGCAGCAGTCCTCTTGTATCGCCAACACTGCTCCGCAGGTAGCCGCCTGCCGCCTCACAGTAGACTTTGACGTCACCAAGATGTCTTCACCAGTCTCTCTCCACAGGCGTAGCACCTTCCTCTAGCACTTCCAATAGCGAACTCCCCTCAAATGTGCCGATTCTGTGCTTTTATACTAGCTCAGACAGTCGGTTATTCCCCGCATTACAGGGGTCTAAAAATAGATATTTCATCATGTTTCGGATGTGCTGGCTGTCACGTCGGCCACCCTCGAAGGGTTAAGATGCAGTTGGGACAGGTATCTATGACGTAGGTTCGACGGGATTCCCACTATGAGCCACCCGGGCTTTGAATCATCGGCCAGCCCTCAAGGTGTTACGAAACAGCCGCCGACCACTGGCCTCCAGGAACATGGCACGCAACAATACATTAGAATATTCTTAAGATTTTTTCCAACTAACAAGGAAAAATATTAACAAAAATGTTGTTCATTTAACAGCTACGCTGACACTGAAATAAAAAACTTGACAAGCTTAATTTCTTCGAAAACTACAGTGACTACACATCATATGTAGACATTACTATGTATTGTCGATATGGAACGGAAATGTTTGCGAACAAATTTAACACCAGCATGCCCTATGTACACTTTGCAGCTCTGCTTCATATTTATTGGCAGTGTGTAAATATGAACAGACGTTTATTATTTTATCGTGCTAAACAGAATACAGTTGCTGCGACACTGCATGTCTGTGATTTGCGGTTATAAACGTCAGAAATTCATCCAATCGCTGACTACGAAGCACAACTGTGTGCGCATACGAGGAATTGAAACAAAGTGGGGGTAAAAATAATTTCGCGGAAACTGCTGATCCTTACTCATCATATAGGGCTATATGTTATTTCAGATGTGGGACCCATCGTATAGACTAATCTGAGTTTTGATGTGTATAAATGTCATTGTATAATTCCTCCAAGTCAGCTGCCGATTGGCTTGGTATGTTCCGTGTCTCGATATATTCGTACGCCCAATAATTTTTCGCGAAAAAAATTTGGCAAGTTTTATTTGCAAACATCTTTGGCACATATCCGTTTCCGTGACTGGACAGTCTCAAATACTAACCGTTCAAGTGCCAGTCAGTCGCTCAGTGTAGTTATTCTGATTGGTCCAGCCGAATATACAGTCTTTGCACTTATATACTTGGCCAATCACTGGCGGTGTTTACATCTTTTATATTAACCAATCGTGTGCTAAATTAAAAAAAAATTGGGTGGCGATAAGTACTTGCAACGGACGAGAGTAAGTACATCCAGTACATTTGTCAACAAGGCTAGGTAAGTGGGTTTAGGCCTACGTCTCGTCGACAGCGAGGTCATAGACGGTGACACAACTTGGAACAATGACAGGAGCTGGGAGAGGAGTCGGCCATGGCCTTTGTTAAGGAACCATTCCAGCAGTCACATGGAGAAATTTCGGGAAACCATGGGAAACCGCAATCAGGATGGCCGGAGCCGGGGATCGAACCCGGATCCTCCCGTACTCGTGTCCAACGTGTTACTGTTGCGCCACGTCGCTCGGTGAATTGAACAACACAAGAGGAGAAAAGAAAACTCTATCATGCGGAATCCCATTAGATATTAGAATTAAAGAGAAGACAAGTAAAACAAGTTCATGAGTTGGAAAAATTAATACCTTCAAGGCATGTAACATTCCTGTGCTCACTTAAGAGGGCGTGGTACATAATTCAACGCTAAAAGCACACTAAAATTAGTGGATTATCAACGACAAACAAATAAATAAGGTAGATATTAATTTTTTTACAACAAATACATTACTGTTAATTTAACAATTGTAGAGTTAAAGTTACTACTGAAATTTATTTTCTTCGACAGTAAAGTTTTGTTGACAAAATTTATTTGAAAACTTATAATTGGTTCATTATACTAATTTTTTCGTTAGATGTTTTAGTTAACAATACGTGAATTTGATTTTACCCAAAATATATGTTCCTGTTAAAAATAAGAACGCTAGTTTGCTTATACTAGTTTATTTATTTGCTTTTACTCTCCTATTTACTTGAATAAACCGTATTTATGACGTATTATACAGATTTGGTACCATGGGAGATATTAAAAGAAACAAACGGTTTGGTTGGAAGCTACGAAATATATCCGTTTGGGAAGTCGATCTTGCAATGGCAGTTATTTAGTACGCATGTGTTAGCTGTTACACACACGGTGGTTTAAGATTCTTGTCTCACCTTTTTTTAAGTATAGGTATTTACTACAGTCGTAGAGTATCAATTGTTGTGTTCGTTTGTGTAATTACGTTAGATTAAATAAGAAAACTATAACGGTTAAAAACATTTTGCGGAGTGCACACGAGTCTAATTGAATCAGGATTTTATCGAAATTACATGCCACAGGTGTGTAAATACAACAATGAAAATTTACGCCAGTAAGTCGCAGTGGTCCTGGCCGCTGGGGCAAGGGTCTCGGGTTCGAATCCCGGCCGGGGAGGTGACATTTAACGTCACTTCCTCGGGTACAGAACTGGGTGTTTGTGTTCGTCTTGACTGAGCACCAGAAGTCACAATACAATTACAAACTACGCATTACAAAGTTACTGGCGATTACTTGAATTTGCCAACTTAAAAAAGGGGGAATGTTTGGTGCAGTGGCGAGGCTACAGCCTTGCCACTGCACCTAACATTTATTATAAAAACAAGTAAGAAAAGTGGTCTAGGGGTAACGTGTCTGGTCGGTAATTTAAAGGTTACGAGATCGTATCCGTGAGGGTCATATGTTAAAGACTCGTCCCAGTATTCGCCTGCAGAGATTTCGAGAAACCATGGAAAACCGAAATACGGAAGCTGGGGGTTTATGACATTACCTGTGGCTGCTAAAATGCTAATACATCGTGCCGACACTATGCCACCTTGCCCGGTCATTCATGATCATGTGAGTTTTCATGTTAACATTATACAAACTAGACATAACGACTAAAAATTACATTTTATTGCTGCAGCAGGTCAAGTTTACTTATTTAGTACGTGAACTAAATAATCCACGTATTTAGTTTAGGACAAATTTAAGGGTACCGTTTGATCATGTCGCCGAGCGATGTGCACAGCTTCGGCCGTTACAAAAATATTCGGAAGTTGCTGAACGCTCATGAGTAATGTTTGTTCAGTAATAGGATTTACGGTGGCCGCCTACCCCAGGCTTCAAATGCGTTGTAATATGTTCGTAAACAGGTTTTTCCATCGAAAATATTCCACGTGTGCCCATTGTACCAACGTACGAAAAGAAAACAAACTTTAGGCAAGGTCAGAACTTCATGATTAAAAACACTGTTTCTAAGCCCTCCAACATGGCTAAAAACCGCCTTTTCAGACTTCCGTACTTCAAAATGTACTAACCGAATGTATGTGAAACTCAGATTGCGACCTGCACTGAACTTAGTTGTAGACTTACCACCAATAAAATCATATGGTCACCCCTTAGTGTCCCATAGTAAAAACCGTTCGGCGGGAAGCTTGCACGCTAGTTCAGCGCTTGGCTCGTTGAGGCGACGCGGCATTTGATGCCCGCTTCAAGGTCGACCTTACTGCCCGTCGCTTCTGAGCCTCTCACGCGCGGGTAGGAAGATAGACGCCTGTTGATCTCCTCGAGCTTAGAAGCAACGATGCGCATTGTTGATAAGAGTCATTCTAACAACCAGCGCGCTTCCAGGTTTCTTGTAGTCCGATATCACGCTAGTTAGGTCTGCAACTTTATGATTTTATTGCACTTGCCTAACCAAACATACTGAGTAACAAATTCTATTATGTACTTCCTATATTTACCTTCAGGAGTCTTGAGAGTCGAAGCCCTCAATATAGCATTTTGATTACGTTCACTTTTTTGTCTCTCTAAGGGCATATGACTGTATCACAATAAACGCGGCGTTTATAGACAATGACTTTTCATATGTTGTGGTAAAAGACTGCGTTTCCAAATCCGTTGTTTACATAGATACTCAGATATTCTTGCAAACGTAGATTTTACAGAAAACGCCATCCTAGCTACTTCTCTAAGTTAAAAGAAAATTAGCGAATATTTACACCTACGTACTTCAAATAGTGTATACGTACATGTGCACTTCAGCCACCTCCCAGTCTCGTTCATTGTGGTCGGCTGTCCGTCAGCTAGGTGCTGCAGAGATGACCTTGACTGCTGGCAGAGGAATGTGACCACGCCTTTTCACCTCGCTCACAACGTGGAATACCGCGCGTGACTCACTACCGTGCCCCTGCACGTGCACGAGTAGGCAACCACCCAGGCATGCTCACAGCTGAATATCTAGACAAGTACCTTAGATACAGATATTTCTCTGGCCGGTTCAACTTCTTTGTTTATTACAATTACTATGAAGTCAGGCCACTCGCGGTTTGCTTGCTGCTAACCACACACCAATATTGTTTTAATTGGCGAGTTCCGCGTTTTTGGCGTTGCAAAATAATATATTTATTTCATGTTAAAAATAAATGTTTGTAATTTTATATTTTAATATATTTGCTGCATATCGCAGCATGTGAGATTAAGAAGTAAACCTCTTCATAGATTGTACATCTGAGACAAATTTTTTTTGAATTTTTTTCCCATCAAGGTATCTTCCAGTGTAGGTTATATGTTCAGTTTTCTGATTCCTCAATCAATATACTCTCTCTCTCTCTGTGTCTCTCTCTTCCCCCATCTCTCTCCTATATATAGGTTAATATGACAGTTTATAATGTATTCCGTATTAGTAAGGTCCTTCGAACTCCCCCGTCTCGTCTCCTAACACAAAGCCAAAGTTGGAACTCTGTCGAGAAGGATGAGGAGTCGGATAGTGACTGAAAACAATTCACACACATTTTTCTGTCTATTATTGTTCCCAATTTCAGCGTCCACGGAAAAGCTAGAGATGTTAACACGTGTACAAACAGATTGTAAAAATTATTATGTTACAGAGCTGTATTGTAAGTACAGTATATATGAGTACCATGTGATCATATTGAGTGTTTGCAAATGTGGGGAGGTTAAAGGCAGTGCGGATCACTAAAGATAGAATGAAGGTGATAAGTAAACTAGCAAGGAAACGTTTTAATAGACTACATACAAAAGCGGGGCATCGTACGCATGTTGGATTATTTTGTTATTCTTTTGTTTTTAATTCTGAGAAGAAAAGTGTGAAATTTATGATTAAAGGATAAGTTATAATTATCTTGCGCTACTGTACAAGTATATCATTCGAACTTTCAACGTATATTTAGGCCACAATCAAATAATATACTTAAATTGCTGGACTGATTGTGGTCTGTATATACCTTAGAAGTTCATCTGCGATGTTTGTACTGTGGCACAAGGTAAGTACGATACATGCTAAAATTGCAAACTTTTACACTTTTCTTCTAAGAATTAAAAATAATATATATAATAACTAGAGCCCAATATTTTTGGTGAAAAGAATTCTGCAACAGTTTGTTTCAATGCCTTATGTGCACACACGCAGCTTTGCTTCATGGTTACTGGCAGAATGTATAATTGCACAGGCGCGGTTCATTTGACTGTGCCAAGAGGAACAAGGTTACTGCGACACCACACATCTGTAATTTGCGGGTAGAAGCCTAGACGTTGATAATTTAAAACAGTATCACTGACCACGAAGCAGAACTGCATATGTGCACATAAGGCATTGAAACAAATTGTTGCAGAATTCTTTTCACCAGAAATCGTGGACTCTAGTAATAAGCAATATAATTCATTATGGCATATGATGCGCCACTTTACAAAACGTTAATACAAACGTAGCTCAGAAAGTCTGCCGGCAACACTAGCTCGTAATCAAAGTGTTTATGAACATGAGTGTATGTACAAAATATGACAACATGATATGTTCCTATCTACCCATTGCAGAGTCCTGAAGCACATATTGGTTTACAAACGCCTGATCTGTGGTTGCACGTGAGTTGACCACGTGGTCGCCCTCGGAGGCGAGGTGACATATGACTGTCGTGGGAGTGTCGCCCTTGCGTGCCTGCACCTTGTAGCGGGGACAGTCTTGACGGAAATACTGGCAACACCGCGCCAGGTAAGCGGGTCACGGTGAAAGTGCGGGCCTGCGCTGCCAAGTAAGCTCACCCAGCTCTCCTGGTGTCCACTGTCGGCAGTGCCTTCAGCAAGGAAGTTCTAGAGGCGCCCAGTGGACTCAGCCACTGTCAATATAGAACAGGTCTGGACACTGCAGTTGATGTAATCCTCATATGACCACCAGTACAGTGGTCGTGGTTTTCAGATGGCCAACTGCCCAGGCCCCGAGCGGTGTGTAGAGATTCGACCGATACAAGATTGTTCGAAAACTGCTCATCGCACATAAGTAGGGACGGGAAAAATTCGCGGGTTCATTGACGTGTAGGTTAGCTTCCAAGAATATATGTGTACTCAAGAAGGCAACAGCTGCTCATTGATTGCTAGCTGACATAGTTATATCACATTATTTGCCCTCCATATACTTGCTTCTTTATTATTAGTTCAGAGCTCCCCGGGAGGAGTCAAAGAGGTCAAGAGCCACTGATGAAGTGGCACGAACTTATTACTGTTTGAATTCTAGCTTGTGTTCAAAAGAAAACGCAATTTTTTCAGCTCCTTACACACGAGGTATGTCTGCTTAGGAATTTCATCCAAAGAACGAGACACGTGTGTGTACCCATTTCAAGTTCACCACTAGTCATTAAAGCAGCCCAAAATGAAGAACATGGGTGTTTTGCGGTTTATTTGAGGCATATAAATCTTGGCACAGAATCTTTTATTATAAAGTACGTACTTGTACAATACACCTTTATCTTAAATAATAGGTCACAAAATTATAGTCACGACTGTACGCCTCATAGAGGCGAGGTGTCGGAGAGACACAACACGCACATCACCCCTCACCCTAGTTAGTGAACGAACATTGCGGTAAATTGAACCTCAAGTAGCGAGATGCTGTACTAGTACTTTGCAATATTCAATCAACACCACTCTACTAGTGGTGCTGTGGCAATAAATGGGTCACGCCAGTAGCATTGTTTGAAAGGCTAGTGTCCATACCTGTATGTCTAAAACTCAACGATTCCCGCACTTACGGGTGTCTTCGTAGACTCTCGATCGCTAAGAAAGACATGGAGTGGAGAAAGTACATGTAAAGGTATCTGACCAATTCCTGTTAAGCAGGGCTGCACTTGTCTTACAAGTGCATATTTCAGGAACGTCTAGATGTATGGATCTTATCCATTGCCATGTCTAGCAGAAGTCAATGGTCTTATTTTCGACAACCCTGCAAAGAATGGTCATTTAAACTATGTTTGGTTTGTTGTCCTACACGCCGGAAAATGAAGGAAAGCCACTGTATTTACTGAGTTCAGAATGCCATTAAAACCTTCGTTTCATGGCATCATTACCATACTTAAGGCCGCGGGCTTATACAAGTGATGGGCATGGGTCAGCAATGAAGCACCCTGAGGACAAAATTCCTCAGTGGACGTCTGTGCATTTTTACCAGGCATTGCTGCAGTTATTTACAACTATGCATGATTGTGTGCCATTTGAAGATACAGGCCCTGACAGTTACAGATCCGGAAATTTCGTGAATTCATTTGAGAAGGCGTTAGATTTAAAACTCCTGTACACATTATTTACCTTCACGATTGGGTGACTGTTAATGAAACGCTTCCTTGAAGACTGTGAACCAATAGTAAACCTGCATGTAAATACTTTCTGCCTGCCGCGCCATCTTGACAGATACACAATTGTCCACTCACTGGAGCAGGAGACAATATACAAATATCTGAGGACATTGTGTATACAGTACTGTGCAGTCTAGCCAGAAGGTTGTTGGGCCCACGATATTTCCGTGTCTCTTCTACTGATAGTAAGGAGGGCCTGCTGTGACACCAGGCATGTCATATGACTATACTGAAGCAGTGTGGGTGTTGCCTCCCGCACAGGCAGTGTCATGTAACAAGCGGGAAGGTATGTTCCCACGCCGGTAGCAGAGGACCTGCTGTGATGGAGCTAGTCTTGTGGTGAAGTGGTCACTATTCTGTTGACGTAAGAAAAAATCTCAGTGCCAGGAGAAAATTGTAATAATCCTCGGTTGACAAACGACACAAACAAGACAGCGAGACACTTCCTTCATTTCTGGCAGACTCTTTAAGTGGCAAACAATATTTCACGCATTTTCAGCATGTTACATAACATTTTATTGGGAAATGGAATATAAGGATGGTCAATAAATAACAGCATAAGAAACTCGTAATGACGTAACGAATGAAGAAAATTATACACCTTTTGTAACAGTAACATTTAATCATCCAAACACAGAAATTTATTGAAACTGACATATTACTTTGTAGCTCAACATATTATCCTTCGTTCCGAAGGAAAAAAAAAAGTAGACATGAGATCACATTTCTGTCTGTGTGTCTGTATGTGTGTATGTCTGTGTCCGTGTGTGTGTCCCTAAAAACTTTTGAACAATAGACCGAAATTCATCAAACTTTGTACACATATAGTACTAACCTAACTTGACTTTACTTTTATGTATTTTGTTTGTGCCCTTTTGATGTATTCGAAATGGCGACCATTTTTACATTTTTATATCAAGCTAGAAATCTAAGGAACCATATTTTAGAATTTTATCAAACTTAGTACACGGATACTAAATACAAAGCTGACATTACTTTATGTGTTTCGTTCATCCTGTGTTTATATTTTCAATATGGCGGCCATTCTTATGTTTATAGCATAGCATTACATATCTTAAATATTTCCCAGATTTTCACCAAACTTGGTACACATATACTACATACAAATCTGACTACTTTCGTGTATTTCGTTAATCCCGTATCCATAATTTCAAAATGGCGGACATTTTCACATTTTAACATCGCTATAGATATTTTAGAAAATATTTTTCTTAATTTTTATCAAACTTGGTAGGCTTACACATATACTGCACACAAACTGACTTGACTTATATATTTTATCTTGTGTATATATTTTAAAAATGGCGGCATATTTTAGATTTTTAGCGTCATATCACATACATTAGGAAATATTTTTCAGATAATCGCCAAACGTAGCAGGCCCTGCGCATATACTACTTAAAGTGTACTTTGTTCATTTTGTGTTCATAATTTCATGGCGACAGTTATTTTCTTATATTTTTTTTGTGTTTTTGACTTATCCGATGACATAGTATCAGGAATGTAATCAAACTTGGTACATGTACTGCATAAAAATGTGAATTTACCTTTGGGTATCTCGTTCATCCTTTTGTAATGTTTTGTAAACGACACCTGTCTTTTTTTAACCTAACGATAGGCAGATACCTCAGAAAATGTTTTCCACAATGTTATCAAACTGCGTACTCGTATATTACTGAGTAAGGTAACCTATTATTTGTATATTTCGTTTTATCATATGCATAAATCAATATTATTATTTAATATTACCTGGTAACGTAAATTATTTTAACTTTCAGAGTAAATTCCACTCACTTTAAGGAAAGTTGGCTTATCAGTTATACTGGTAACTTCTTATGTAGTTATGTCATTAGGATAGCGTAATATTGTTTAAAGGAAACATTTCAAAAGGTTACTCTATACTGAAGTTTTAATTTCAGACCTAACGGTAAGTTAAAACAGCAACACTTCGCTATATATGAGTCAATACACATACGTTTGCAAAACTGCTACATACCTACTACCACAGCTTAAGAGAATAGGCATTACGGCGAAGTGTAACATTTTTTTAAATCCACACGAGTATACAATTTATAGGCTATGTTGATGTGAAATTCCAATTTTATAAATAGTGACATAATTTCATCATCTAATAATAACTCGATAATAACAAAAATAAAATTCCTTCAACATTTCAACAATCATTATCTGCATCATACGTATTACCTATAACAGTTACATCATCTTATATTACTGATTCAACAGAAGTACCCTTATAAATAACACCCAGTCGGCAGGTATGCTGTGCCCTATAACTGTGAAATAATCACTAAAATTTATTTTTCTCTATGAAACTATATGAAAGAAAATACTTATAAAACAAAACGAAATTGTATTAAAATTGTCAGTACATTTCTAATAAATTACTAATTAAATAAATGTTTAATAATTTCATTAAAAATGAAGAATTAAAAATATAAATTCCTAAATGTTTCTCACAGCACAGTGTTAGTTATTTTATTTTTTTACATCTCGACTGCAAGGCGAAATAGACGGCTACAGACAATTTTACGCTTGAATAGCAACTGGGACAGGAATCGGCCACAACCTTTGCTAACGAGCGATCAGAGCATTCGCCTGGATCGATTTTTGGAACCATGTTGAAACGAGGATGGCCAGAGTCCAGCTTTACCTCGCCTAGTTGGCCTAATTGGCAGTAATCTCTCAGAAATTACAAAAACACTCTTATTAGTACAGCTTTAGTAAAACTTAACATCTAGTTAAGGGCAATAACAACATATGTTTTGTTACATTTGTCACAATGCAATACAGTTTACATTTCTGGTTATAAAATGTATCAGTGATGTCTATTACACTATTTTTCTGTAAATTTTGTCTTTCAGTATGACAGACATTAACGTCACATTAAAAGTAGTTACCCATAAGCAGCTGTCAAAATTTACTGAAGTTGTATGAAACAAAGAATTGAATACCATTTATTTGATTGTATTATCTTTAATACTGACCCACAAAGAAGTAATTGATTACAGCAATAATTGGTTATCTTGACTTTGTAGCTGGAACTAGTCGAGTTGGTGTCTTGTACAGACGTGCCCGTAGCTGGTATCTTCAGAGTGCCTCGAGTAAGACTGAAGGCGAGCGGCTAGAAGGACAACTTGCTGAAGTCTTCAAAGTGCTGTGTTACTGTGGCTTAGTGTATCTAGGACAGAGTGACAGAAGAATATTCACAAGGATCAAGGAACATATTCACAACAAACGGGAAAACCATAGATCAGCAACAGCAGAACATTCATCATCCACAAAGCATGGGTTAGAATTCATTCAGTTTGAATGAACAGTCAACATCAGTAACAAAAAGACAAGGACGTTATGAGAAGCAATAGAAGCCATGAAACATCCTGCTAACATTAATAGAGATGATGGTAACAAGTGAAGTACTCACAGAACATGAGGACCGCTTTTCCAAAAGTCGGGGCAAAAACATCTGCCATATGACAAGCCAGAGCATAGCCATGACTGGCCACCATCCCAACCAACCAGGAGAGAACTTCGGTGATTGGCTGCCTAGGGAACCAACCAGGATCCTCCCCTACTACTATTGGCCCCTTGGACAGCCAATCGCAGGCAAGGTGTCCCAATGCCACTATACAGCAGCCTTTTATAGCGCCTGTCTTGCTCGGTATAGTCTGAAGATGGCTGCTGCAAGGTACGGAGACCGGTTCCAGCCCTGAAGCCATGACAAAAAGCCTGTCAATGGCCGGGAAAATCTGCAATATTCTTCAACAGTGGTTCCTTATTTTAAAAGTTCGTTAGTGGGATCTCAACAACAGTTAAATTTGGTTCGTATTAGTTTTGTTTCAAAACTATATTTATCCATTTTACCATAAAAAAGCGTAAAATATAACAAACCACAAATTCTAAATGTACCAGTTACGGCACCATCGTCCACACTCTTCAAATGTGTTACAGAGTGTGTTCGTAAACACTATTCTTACACACGTGTCCACTGCGCCAATGTAAGACAAGAAAAAATATTTTGGACAAGAATGGAATTTAATTGTTAAGATATCGTGTTTATTTAAATATAAAAAACACTGTTTTTGAGCCCTTAAACAAACCTGAAAACGGCCTTTTCAGACTGCCATATTTCAAAAGGTAGTAACAGGATGTATGTGAAACTTAAATAGAAACGAGCTCTGAATTTTTCTTCAAACTTTCTATCAGCAAAATTATATGATTACAGCTTGAACTCCATAGTAAAAATGTATCATTGGAAACCTTGCAAGCTAACTCGGCGCTTTGTTCGTTGAGGCGATGCAGCATATGATTCGCGCTTCAAGGTCGCCCTTACAGCTTCCTCATTTCTGAACCTCTAGCGAGTAAGCTAGCGGCACCCTAATAGAATATTTGTATTAAATTAGCTTTGGTATTGTTTAAACGTCTACTGTGTGCAGTTGTTACATTGGAAAATTGTTTTAAGCATATTGTACGTACATTTGACGTAAAACTTTATATTGCTTTTCTTAGTGCTGAGTTATGTACCAAGCCATCTTGTGTCCTACTTACTACCTACCTACTGTTGTTGGTTGTGTCACTGTACGAACGGTTTGGGCACACACATCAGTGGTATTAGGAAACTGCGTGTAGTTGCAAAATGCACAGTGCAACACAAGAGAACTGCAGTGGGAAAGTGGGAACATCTTGGCTGACGGCAGGTTGTGTTGATACACGACACGATTCACACGGGCGAGCGAACTGTCCTGTGGTTTGTGCATTTCTTTGCTGTTGTACTTGTGACCATAACAATTACCTTTGTGCAATGGCAGTACATAACTGAATGAACGATTTTTTATATACTCCACTGTCATGCAGACGTCTGTCAAAGAAAATCGGGAAACAATAGAAAATGATAAATAAGTTGAGCGTGCTTTAGTCAACAGGATACATACACAACATAAAATTCTATAAATTTAATCGTGCCAGACATAAAATGACAGCCAGGTACCGACCTTGTCTGAAGATTGTTTTCTTTTCGTACGTTGGCACAATGGGCACACGTGGAATATTTTCGCAGAAAAAACCTGTTTACTAACACACATCAACGCATTTGAAACGTAGGGTAGGTGGCTGCATTAAACGGTGACAATATAAATTTATGCGTGGAAAGTCTGTAGCAAAGTTCATAGCACGTCGCAGTTTAAGTTTCACGTACTTCCAGTTAGTACATTTTGAAGTACGGCAGTCAGAAAAGGCCGTTTTTAACTATATTGAAAAACTTAGAAACAATGTTTTTATTGAGTATGGTGTCGTAATATTGAGGTTCCGACCTTAGATGTGTGTGTGTGTATGTATGTATGTATATATATATATATATATATTTCGTATGTTGGCACAACGGTTTCGTAGAAATAAACGTGTTTTCGAACACACTGCGTCGCATTTGAAGTGTGGGTGTTAGTTCACTGTGAATTATTTCACTTACATAGGTCAAGTGGTTTTCACTATTTGTATGGCAGCAGAGCATGTTCAATTTATGACTTTGACGCTCCGTTATGAGAAAACTACGAGAACTGAAATTGTTTTGTAAGAAGAAACTGTACTCACAAGTGTTGTCTTCAAAACTAACTCTATTTCATATAAACATGAAGTTATCCTTTTATCGCAATTGAACACCCTTAAGGTACTGAAACAAGCTAGTGTAAAATATTATCGTGAAATTCGAGGTGTCCCTAGCAGCGCAAGTCATACACTCTTAAAACATATTTGTCACAGCAAACACTTAGTTACGAGAATTGACATTTTCGTTTAAATTTGATCAACTGTAATGAATCTTCATTCATTTAAAAGTATACCGTATTAGTTCTATAATCACGTCGTTGCTATTAACAACATTACTAGTAATCTGTAAGAAGATATGTATTTTTAAGGAAATATTTAGGTTGGCTGAACATCATATTTTATTTGCTACAAAGAATTTACAACTGTTCTGAAATAAAAGTAACTCCAGAGAATATTAGCGAAATATAATGAGCATGTCGAATTGCAGTGGCACGTCTTCTCAAAAAACCAAGAGTGGATAAAACAAATTGAGTAAAATGCAAGCAGAGTTGGCTGTTGTTACTCAGTATATAAATAACAAACTTTAAATATTCCAAGATGAATTCTGTCAAAACTCAGAAAATACTAAACAAAAATGAAATGTTTTACGAGATGGCATAGTACTACTCCGTACGTCCACTAAATCATTTTTCCTCATTGCAAGAATCTTTCAAAGACATTTCCAAATGTGTTTCTAAGATTTTGTTTGTAATAAAAAACGACTTCTTCACCGCAGGCTAAACCGCTTCAAAGAAATTATTCTTTACCGTAAAGAAGAAATTTTTTTGCTGTGCAGTCTTGGCCAAGCTAAGTTTAACTTTACTACAGTTGGGGTTACTAAGTTCAATTTTAGCTATAAAGGCATAACAAATCACCCGATGCTCTGCAAGCATACTTCTATTAGTTTCAAACGTTCCCAGTGATTAGTGTTATATACGCTCACGAATGTGTTTATTTTATCGATAGCACATGAGATGAGAGGATGCACATGGAATGTGACGAACTTCTTTGAGCGTTTCCTCGTGCGGATTGAAGTGAAAATTATAAATGACTAAAATGACTCTCTCCAACGTGATAATATAAGGGGAATAATGGGACAATTGAAGCTGATATTTCACACAGTAATTGAAGTTCTTATCACTAGAAATATCATGCGAAGAGGAGCAAATTACCAAACATTCCAAAACAAATGAGAACAGGTACACATATCCTACAGTAGCCTATTGTTCACGTCCTTGTACATCTTACTGGTAAGAAAGTAATATGCACTGAGATAATGGTCTTCCCTGGTATCGTCTTTATAACTGGATGTTGAACTGCGATGTTGCTATTCGGTAACATAAACTCTTATTCAGTGAGTATTTATCACGTGTCTGTATTCTCTCGCAATGGGGCTAAGGTTTACTTGTTTATTTATTCTCGGCCAAATTTAGCCAAAGGCTGGTTTACAATTGAATCGTGCATGAACACAATTATATTAATTTAACATTATAATTGCAGTGGCTAGACCACTTCTAAAAAGTGAAATGTATAGAATAATACATTTTATCAACGGTACTAATATGGAATATTTTATGGGTTGATATAAAACACGTGAAATATAATAACATTAACTTTAAAATCTATTCCCACGTGGGAAAACCTGGGGACCGATCCCGCCAGGAATCGAACCCGGATCGTCTTAGTGGGAGGACTAGGAATCGTACTGATACACAATATCGTTTAAAATTTTTTAAAAAAATCTATTGATGTAAGATAGTTATAATTGAACTAATATTTGTAATGGTGATCATATAGGGCTTACAGATCCATTATCAATTTTCATTTTTGTGGTACTTTGTAGCAGAAGCCTAGGTTCTACAAATTTGAAAATTTGAAAATTAACAGTGGTCGTTTCCGATTTCTTTTTAACGATATCAGTACCTCAAAATAACACAAAAAATTACTGTTAAACGACAAGATTAAATATAAAAAGAAAATTCCGTAGCAGTTTATTTTACCGCAGAAATACTTACTAATTGAATATTTCCGTAAATTATAACCGAAATCTCCACATCTAAGGAAAATCTCAAACAGTTGGCATCACTGGTTGTTATTTGACAGCTGTCTCAATTTACTATCTTAACGGGTCGGTAGAGAGCAGCAGTGATCGAGACGTGTAAACCTATGGTTGAGACAAGTTTCTAGAGATGACAGCACTAACCAGCAGAGAGCAACGTACCCTAGATCCTCTCTCCAGACGAGCACCTCTGGTTGACACAATTTCTAGGTTAGGTTCTAGAGAGCGCAGTCCTAGATCCTCGTTTCAAACGCTGCATTCGCAGCCAGTTGGAAACAACCAATTCTCCCTTAAGGTGATATTACCAGCTTGAAAGTCTACGTATTGCTAAGCAACAATGTTTTAGGCGTGAGTGTACCACTGTCCCGTCCTAATGGCTCTCGCCTTCTTTTCCCCCTTCCTCATCCCGTCAAGACACCCCCCACCCAAGCTCGGGACTACCTGCAGTAGCACGAGCAGAACCTGGCAGAGCCTCCTGGCACGCGCCTAGTGACACCCAAGTGTATTCGCTCGATAATCCATTCGTGTTTGCATGTTAGCCCATCAATATGTGCTGCAAACTAGTTATGTGTAGGAGTGAATTTCAATTTTGTGTATAAAATTTAAACATATTCGGGATTACTTTATTATGAATCCAGTAACAATATATCAAAGACTTTTTAG